>JAWPHD010017272.1:0-45443 GCA_037043455.1 Cyrtodaria siliqua | reverse complement strand
GTCATCTATTATATCATTGACAATGTTCATGCCTATAATATGCATTTGGATGACAATTTCAATTAATTATAACCCATCCATTTTGGATTTTTTTTTCAAAGATAGCTGGCCAATAGTCCTTAAATTAACATCGAATTACTAGAATAATGTTGATATATGTACACAGAAATAAAAACATACCGAAACACATATACCATACATACATATTTGCACTGGCGACGTCACTTACGTCAAAAATTAGAGCTTCGTATATTGATTATCACCCTCGGCTTCACCTCGGGCTATCATATCTTCAGTGTGAACATTCCTACTATCATCTTCTCATGAATGCGATATCAATTATACCGCATACGAATGCAGTCTCTGTTAACACAGTTGATGCCAGTTTGGTCTGGCAGCGTGAGACCTTCCAAATGTGTCAAATCAGCCGATCGCGTTTGGAAGATGATGCTAATGGTTACACTATTACACTATTAACGTATACTTTATCTCAAATTTGAAGGTTCGTAACATTTATCCACGTTCTACAGTTATTCGTTAGTGTTCGATGAAAGAAGCTTGCCAAAAGGTTAAGTGAACATAACAGTTAGAAGAGATATACTTGGTAATCCAAAAATCTACGTCTGAAAATCCTATCTCAGATTGGAAGTTCACGACGAGAAGCCTGCTGGTTCGTGCCTGCGGTACGTAATCATTCTACAATAAGAGATATGATATGTCAGCTGCATGATAGGTGTCGATATCACGCATTCTATCGTTTATGTACTTCAATCAGCAGGCGGCATATGCTGATTGTGTTCCGATCAATTAAAAAATAAGATTTATTTAAATATTACTATAAGTAATTATTTAATATTAAAAACATATCTTAAGCCCACTCACGCGCGCAACACGATATTAACAACGGAACATCCTCCATTACATGCGCTCACGTGGCTTTTGGCCGATAGAAATACATATACTTAAAGCTAAAAGCTGTGAAAATCATTGCCATAACGTGAAATACCGAATTGAAGTAAACACAATATATTTAGATATGTAAGCATCGAAACCATATTCAATCCACAAAATTAGGAAAAAAATAGTATAATACAAGTTCTGTCGCGCTTACACCAAATTGGATTAATATTTATACTAGTCATAGAAAACTGTCTGTTTTGGGTGACAATGCAATGCAATTTCTCGAGTTTTGAGTTGTCAATGCGCCGTTGTCTTTAATATCGTGTCTCCGTGTTTTCCAATTTAAGCTTACATAATCGGAATTGGTTTCGGATGCAAATTATAGAAAATTAATCACAAACCTTCGAATAAACGTGGTAGTGGAATTTACAAAAGAGATAATCAGCGATTTTTATTGGCGACGTCATTTACGTCAACAGTTAGATATGTCTGTTCCGAGACGAAAGTTTATACAGCCTAAAGATTTTACCAAATCAAAGTATATCATATATTTACACCTGTATTAAAAGCACATGCTATGTCAGAGATAATATAAAACACAACGGCGCACACGGACAATGCGTGTGAGCAACTGACCCATGACCACTATCTCAAGAGGGTGGAGCTTGACATTATAATACCAGAACTATGTATAATTGCTGTTAAGGGGACACACGGCAATCTTGATGTGTTTGAATTGGGTGTCTCGATTTATATATCCAGGATCATGTTTACTTTTAACCTGGTTACATTTAAATAAATACAATTTTAAGTATTCATTTCTTCGTCTTATTCTACTATAAGTTTTAATATATTTTTGGTGCAATAATATCAAAATTGAATAATATGCAAATACAATTTGCTTAATACTATTCTTATAATTAATAATATTAATGATTAAACAAATGCAAGTTATGCAGAAAAACTAGCGGGACGCCGTGAGTTTTAAAACAATCAAGATTGTCGTGTGTCGTGTGTTTAAAGCAAAGGACTATTTAACATTTGTTTGGTATTATACGGAAAATAAGTCACATCGGCTCGGTTCATTATATTTTGCACGAGTGCTATTTTGCCGTTATCTGCTCTCTAGAATACAGAACTCCAAGGTTGGCAGGCTTAATTCCTAACTATGGTTTGTATTGTTCCATTGTGAAGGTTATTTTGTCGTTTTCAGTTGACCATTATATAAAGTATGGCAATTTAAGTGTTAAGTTTAGCATTAAATTCACAGTGGACGAGGAGTTTGACTTTAGAAAATCAATGTGTTCTGAAGTTTGACAGAGTCGAAAAACAAACAGAACATACTTCATATCTTGTTTTCTTTCAGTCTCAAGCGTAATATGCTTTTAAACCATGCCGTTTTCATATCCAATCTATTGTTGTTAATGCTCACACCATGTAACACCTTATAACATACCGCAATTAGACTGTGTCTGATAACATTGACATTGATGAGGCGCCGTGATGGGATACAACGGTGGAGCACTTTAAATTTACCGAACTTTTGAAGCTTATTTTCAAAATAAATTCATGTTCGTGCCATCCTAAAGATTTTTTCATCGAACATATTGTTCAAGTTGTTGACAATACTTTAATTATTCAACATATCATATGGCTACATGTATAAACGAACCTTTGTTGCAATCATTGTGTCGAATGAAAAAAGTCGAGGAAAACCAAAATGCTTATATATAATTTTTTCTTCGTGTTAGTATGGTGGTGGTGATGGTAGTGGTTGTGTGTGTGGGTGAGTGTGTGTGGGGGTGGGGGGAGTGATAGTGGGGCGGTGGGGGGATAGTGGGGCGGTCGGATAGATGTTTCATATCGGGAAGAAAAAAATGAAAATGAAATGTACAGCTGATCATTTGAAATCCGTTATTAACGTAATTATTTTCTCTCCTGACAATCCAGATGTGTAATGGATATAAGGTAAAGAAACACAGTTTTCTAAATTTTAAAAGTTAAAAAGGAGTTCAGCTTCTGAATTATGAATAACATTTAAAATATTACATAACTGCTTTCTTGTTAGTTAGACACAACAAATTACGACTTGAAGGTATATAGCCTCATTGTCGCAACGCGGTGCCTTCGATGTGACCATGGGCCGCATTAGGTGTCAGACCGGTGACAATCAGCCCATTGAACACAATGCAATATAGGCTATATTTGGAGATCAGTCACAAGTTCCACAACATTCGTTCGCTTAAATACACTTTTATTCTGTGTATTAAACACATTTGGCTAGCAAACGGTCCCATATCTGGAATAAAACACCGATTCAGTTTTTCAACATTTCGCGTCATTCATTCACACTATGCGTATTTTGAAATAAACATCTGTCAAAACCACATCTCTACCTAAACGCTGTGCTCATACTCTCCACAGAAATAATGCTGAAAAACACAGTAAAATACTTACTATTCATGACAACAGACATAATACTTTAACCTCAGGTTAGATTTAACAATGAAATAGAAACTAATCTTGGGAAAAACACATGCAAACTAGAAACTTTGGATTCTTTCAAGGAACTATTTCAGCACCCTACGACCCGGTATACTTCCTAACTGGTCTGACACCATTATACCTCTAAACTCTTTAGCTCTTCAGCTAAACGGTAAAGATTATGTTAAAGGACCCTATGCATATATTCAATAAGAAGCGTCCCGTATTCCCGAGTATCATTTCCTTCCCATTTGGGTGATTTCGATTATCTTAATATTTCGTTGATCAGCTGTAAACAATTCAATAAATTATTGTCAGTAAGACAGAACTGATAAACGATTCCTTGTTAGTCTGACACAATTGATAGAGGCTTCCTTGTTAGTCAGACACGTATGATAAAGGCTTGCTCGTTATTAAGACACAATTGATAAAAGCTTCCGTGTTATGTTTTTAGTTTGACACACGTGCAAGCTGTTTTCTTGTACTTGCGATTGTTCGTTGTGTCGGTGTCGGAAAAATCATACAAAAAGCGGTATGCACACAATTAACTTTCATACTTTTGATTATCGTTAATTCATTAAAATTTGAGAAAAATACTGACTTATGCCTTTATGACATCGCCATTCATGTTTGTCCTTTTGAGTATTTTGGGGTTTACTGTGTTCTGTGAAAGCTGCATTTCTTGTTCGACTTTTGTACTTATTTGTATAAAAGTATGCATAATTGAAAGTTATACAACATAATAACACACCTGCATCAATCTCATTAAATTCAGCTCAATACTCCCATCTTCTAGGCATTAAAGCGTTGGGTATCCTAGTGTGAAGGTGTGTCTGATTTAACTGAGACTGACACCTGCATAACTTCCAATTTAATAAGCAGAATTTGTTTTTCAGTTGCGAATTGTAACGAAGTTAAGGTACAACTCGTATTTCTTAGTTCACTCTGAAAAATGAATCGGACAAAATTAAGCATGTTTTACAACATATGTTCTTAGTTTAATACATCAGAAACAGTTTAATGTTAGTACATTTATTTACCTAGCTTCGCTGTATATGTTCACGACATAAAGTGCTCGAGTTATTTCTATATCTAATTTTAAATACATGTGTTTTTTAAGAAAGGTTTATGTTCTTACCACAACTATGTTTGTGTAGGAGATACACGTTAGTGACATGGTTGTCTTGTATAATACTGTATATGCATTTGGAGACTTTCATCTATATCAATTGACACCAATTTGACAAGGAACAGTTAACATAGAAAAAAAACGTTAGATAAGACAGTCAATATCAAATTGATCAATAAAGTTACAAACATTTTGTAAATACCAAAATCCGTGTAAGCGAGTTCAATTGTTAAACTGACTCCATTAAGGATGAGGGCTGGCGTGGCGCAGTCGGTAGCGCGGCGGATTTGTAACCGGAGGCCCCGGGTTCAATCCTCCGTGGTGCCACTGGGTTCCGTCGGTGTGTTCTTGGGCAAGACACTTTCCCTTAGCCTCGTCCGTCGGATGGGGACGTAAACCGGGCGGTCCCGTGTATCGGTCTATCCTCCGAGCACGTAAAAGAACCATAGGAATCTATTCGATAATAAGAGTAGGGCAGGTTCCCGGATGCCTATGTATCCTTCCCCTCTCTCTGGGGCGGCTCTAAATAACCTATATTGTGTTGATGAGCCGTTAAACAACATTCAATTCAATTCAATTCCATTAAGGATATTTAATATGACACTTAGTCTATTAAATTGGACTTCGAACACTCTTTTGCTTTATATTCAGACGTTGAACGATCTCATGCTGAAGTGAATTTCGAACACTATTAAGCAAGTTATGAAAATCTGATAAATGAACGTAAACAGAAATAGTAATAAATAGCATATTTTACCAATACATATAAATTAGTTTAATCCGTGAATTTAAAAACTTGCATTTAAATATCACTTTCCAAAAGTTTACTTGTAATTGTAAGATGGCGTAACCGTGGAAAGGGAGATATGTACATGAACGTAACCGTGGAAAGGGAGATAGGTACATGAACTTTCGTCCCCGTTTTTTTTGTCGTACGCTAGATTGTTTTTTATCTTTGGCTACAACTGTTGTGGTTGTTCAGTAGAATTCTGGAACACTCCTAAGATGTTTTGAATTATGTATTGTTATATACCTTTACAACAATATTTGAGTGTACTTTTTACTAATTGCTATGCATGCTGACTTTATTATTAGAGATTTCCTTGTTACTAGGACGTACTGTTATTTACAATGACTTGTCAATTTAGTGGATAAAAACGAAACTGAATGTACATAACATCGATTTAAACAAACCAGCCGGCCGGTCGTATTGCCTACTATTCGTTCCAAGTCATTAACATTGCCTTTACCACACTTATGTTGCGTATTGTCCTATACGAATACTTTTCTCATTTTTTTTCTGTTTGGATCTGTAATTCGACCCAGTTCCGTTAGGATCGTAAGTATTTAAGGGTAGCGTAGTATAATCCCACTCCCACAAAAACACCACCAGAACCTCCATCATCACACACAAAGGATAAAAATAACAGATTACATATATCATAATATTATACATACGTTTTTAGCTCTACTGGCCGAAGGCTTATGAGATGCCGAGTTATTCGTCGGCCGTCCGTCGTCCGTCGTTAACCTTTGTCTGGTTAAGACGGTAGGGCCTTCGTTTTTCATCCGATCCTTACCAAACTTTAACATGTCGTTAATATCAGTGAAAGCTCGGACAACTTTGAAAACCAGCCAGATCGGACCAGTAACAGCAGAGTTATGGCCCTTGAATTAAAAACCTATATGTTGACTCGTTAAGACGACAGTGCCTTCATTTTTCATCGATTCTTTACCAAACTTTACCAGATTGTTAATATCAATGAAAGCTCGGACAAGTTCGAAAAACAGCCAGCTCGGACCAGTAACAGCGGAGTTATATTTCTTGATTTAGTTAAAAGCGCTATATTTTGCCTCGTTAACACAATAGTGTCCTTATTTTTCATCCGATATTTACCAAACTTCACCAGATTGTTAATATCAATGAAAGCTCGGACAAGTTCGAATACCAGCCAGCTCGGACCAGCAACAAGTTGATTTATGGCCCTTGAATTAGTTAAAAATGCAATATTTTGCCTCGTTAAGATGATAGGGCCATCATTTTTCATCCGATCTTTACCAAACTTTACCAGATTGTTAATATCAATGAAAGCTCGGAAAAGTTCGAAAACCAGCCAAATCGGACAGCAACAGTGGAGTTATGGCCCTTGAACTAGTTAAAAATGTTATATTTTGCCTCGTTAAGACGATAGGGCCTTCATTTTTCATCTATCTGGTCTTACCAGATTGTTAGTATCAATGACAACCAGCCAAATCGGACCAGTAATAGCTGAGTTAAGGCCCTTGATTTCGTTAAAAATGCTGTATTTGCCTCTTTAATACGATAGGGCCTTCATTTTCATTTTTCATCTGATCTTTACCAAACTTTACCAGATGTTTTTACTTCTTCTTTATTATTATTATTTTGTTAGTTTTTTTGTTAACACTGTGTTGGATTTGACGAAACTTAACAGGAAGCTATGATTACTAGTTGTGCCTATTTCGTTTTTTCCGGTTCGTTGATTTTTGATGGTGTTACAGCCTCTTGACATTTACTTTAAATTTCTTGGATTTCTACGAATTTGGCAGGACGTCTCAGTATGATGTATAGTTATGCAAATCGCGGTATATCAATGAAATCTTGGACAATTTCGAAAACCAGCCAGATCTTGTTAGTAACGACAGAGTTATGGCCCTTGATTTGTTGAAAATGCTATATTGTATTTTCCTTTGTTAAATCTGTAGTTACTTCATTTTTTATCTGATCGTTACCATATAAGAGCTGTTTTAGCCAGTAGAGCGTCCACAGGCCCTCTTGGGCCTCTTGTTTAATAAAAAGGGTAAATTAAAATCGCCTCCGTTTGCCCGTCCGTCCGTCCGTTACCCTGTTTTCTCCTAAACCGCTGAACGGAATTCAACCAAACTTAGGGTATGACTTACTTAGGGTATGACTTCACCATAAGATGACGGCAAGAGCAACAATATTTTTGGCTCCGCGCCCTCAGGGGAGGGGGGTCAAAAGGTCAAATACACTAAAAATTCAATTACACTGTCATTCCACATAACTTGGTATATGTAATCGTCTATGAAATCTAACCAACATATCGGACGATTTTATTATGTTAAACTCCAAACCACCAAGGGGGGTGGGGTTGGGGGTATTTGGGTCATTTCTTTGTAATTATGTCTCAAATAAAACGTTATGATGATGGGATTACACTGTATACATATGTTTCCTCCTAAGGAGGGGTCTGAGGGAAGGAGCATCACATACACTAATAATTCAATTAGTGTCGTTTTTCCATACTTTTGCACACTAATTGGTATAATAGTCGTCTATGCAAGAGATACACAGCATGTCAAATGATTTATTATTTAAAACTCGGTCGTCTTCCCTGGGGTTGGGTTGAAATGGGTTGGTGGTGGTGGGAGGGTAACAGATGGTCAATTATTTTTTTAATTATGTCTCAAACACACGTTTTGATTAAAATGTATAATAATATGTTTTTTTCCTCTGTGTGTGGGGGGTGGGGGGGGGGGGGGGGGTGGGGGGGGGGGGAGTTGGGCTTGGTGTGGGAAGTTGGGGCGTGAGAGATTAATTCGGTAAAAAATATTTTTTCTTTCTCAATAAACTGTCATTATTTTGGAAATGTCAATATGATTTGCTCCAGTGTCTCCATGGGATTCTGGGATACGGGTCAAAAGTTCAAATACACAAAACCTATTCACTTACAGTGTCATACATGTACACAGAAAAGCATACATAGTACTATTTCTGATGTGAGTTTCAAAGTACTATCAAAACAATTACATGTAGAATGGATACAGGGTTAAAGGGAATTGACTATGTGAAGAAAACGTGGATAATTGCGATGGCGCTTCTTCAAATTCGTTCTAGTTATATATATATTAGGCAATTATTAGCTTTATTTCAAAGTCGTACCTAACCAACTCTCAGCAACCGTACCTACAGTTTTCTATAATGATATTAGTGTTATAAAGATAGCTCTAAATAGCTAATCCTAGGGTCGTTGATAAGGCCGGAGATAAATATTGAAGTGAATGCATACGTTTGATTTCTGTGTCTCTCATCATAGCTAGGCGCCCTGCAATAGTTTGCCCGAAAGTTGTCTGTCCTTGGTAGCTCGCAAATATGTATCCCTATATATATATAACCCCGCCTTAAAAAGATCATGAATTTCCAAAAATGCGTGCGATCGTGCTTGCGTTCGTTCTTTCGTTCGTTCGCGAGTGTGTGCATGCGGGCAATATCCTGTTGTCTGCCCCGCGGGATGAATTAGTTTTTCAAGAGTGAATAGAATAGAATATCGTGATCAGGATCACTCAGACGCTTGAATTTCAGTAAATAGGTCATTATATAGACATTCTTAAATATCGTCAATCACTCCATATGTAATCGTGTCATTTGTCCTGAGACAAATGAGTTCTACTGTATTATATGATGTTATTGGGACATTTATTTTTTGTCTAAACATGCCCACATTACGGAATAAAGCTGAGGTAATTCCCGGAACTAATCTGTCCCGGGGCAGATAACAGGATTATATATAGGGAGCGACCTCTCGCTTTTACTGTCTTTGCATGCTACATAAAGGAAGATATTTCCGGGAAGAGGGTTTTCTTCGGGGGAGAAAGCATTAGCAAAATGGGGCTTGGATATTTGGGTAGGCAAGTGTCTTAACATGCTCACTATACGGAAAAAATCTGAGGTAACTCCCGGAACTAATCTGTCCCGGGGCAGATAACAGGATTATATATAGGGAGCGAGCTCTCGCTTTTACTGTCTGTGCATGCTACATAAAGTAAGATATTTCCGGGAAGAGGGTTTTCTTCGGGGGAGAAAGCATTAGCAAAATGGGGCTTTGATTTTTTGGGGGAAGGCAAGTGTCTTAACATGCTCACTACACGGAAAAAATCTGAGGTAACTCCCGGAACAAATCTGTCCCGGGGCAGATAACAGGATTATATATAGGGAGCGACCTCTCGCTTTTACTGTCTGTGCATGCTACATAAAGGAAGATATTTCCGGGAAGAGGGTTTTCTTCGGGGAGAAAGCATTAGCAAAATGGGGCTTGTATTTTTTGGGTGTAGGCAAGTGTCTTAACATGCTCACTGCACGGAATAAAGCTGAGGTAACTCCCAGAACTAATCTGCCCCAGGGCAAATAACAACAATACATATACACAGCGATTTCCTATTTCAACGCTCCTTACATGCCTGAAATAATGTTACCTCAGCTTTATTCCGTGAAGTGAGCATTTAAAACACTTCCCTACCCTCAAAAAATCCAGCCCCATTTTGTTAATACTTTTTCCCCCGAAGAAAACCCTCTTCCCGGGAATATCTTCCCTTTATGGAGCATGGAAAAAGCGTAAATGCGAAGATCGCTCTATATACATAATCCTGTTATCTGCCCCGGGACAGATTAGTTCTGGGAGTTACCTCAGCTTTATTCCGTGAAGTGAGCATTTTAAAACACTTCCCTACCCCCAAAAAATCCAAGCCCCATTTTGTTAATAATTTCTCCCCCGAAGAAAACCCTCTTCTGTTATCTGCCCCGGGACAGATTAGTTCTGGGAGTTACCTCAGCTTTATACCGTAAAGTGAGCATGTTAAGACACTTCCCGGACCGCAACAAAAAATATGTACTATTTATTATGATATAATACATTTGTCCCGGGACAAATGACAGGATTACATATGGAGTGATTGACGATACTTTAGAAGGTGTATATAATGACCTATTTGGTGAAATTCAAGCGACTGAGTGATCATGGTCACGATCTTCTATTCTATTCACTCTAGAATAACTAATTCATCCCGCGGGGCAGATAACAGGATATTGCCTGCATGCGAGCGTGTTTGCGCACATGAGTGTGTTTGTGTTTTAGGTTCAAATAAAACAAGGAATTATAGGGAAGAAGTTCTAAGTAGCGTTTAGTATGTTGACCATTGACCATTGGCACGTTTTCCGAACGATGCATGTTTCAGATAGCAGTACCTAGAACACAGTGTGGAAATATGAATCATTATGATTTTTTTTAATTAGGATTAACTTAAATCGTCATTTCGGGTCAAATTTCTAATACCGATTCAAATGCATTGCTTTTCAAACCTTATAAAATTTATTGTAAAGATACCGCCATTTACAATTGTGAAGCCTCCGCAATATAATCAGTGAAACCTCCGCAACATAATCAACCGAAAGAAATGCAATAATCCATCCGCTAACTGGAAGCTTGCAGCTCTGAGCCAATTAAAACACGTACACAAAAACCTTCCTATTATTAAATCGATCCTGGTATTATAAATACAGTGGTTCAAATTTTCGTTTATTTGTAGCTTAGTATTAAATGCCAACACTAGAATATTCATCGTCGCAGTCGTTGAGAAGATAAAGATATTGCAATAATGATGGCAGATCCATAATTAGCATGCAACAATGCACGTTTCTGTCCGATAAAGTGAATGAATGTAGCTGTATACTCCATAAAACGTCATGAATGAAAATAAATATGGCCGCATCCACGTCCGGCGTTCATTCTATTGAATATATACAACTTGTAAATATAAGTATAAAAATATACAACTTGTAAATATAAGTATAAAAGTCGAACAGCAAATGCAGCTTTTACAGAACACAGTAAACCCCAAAACACGCAAAACGACAAACGTGAATGTAAATTTAAATGTAATTCCATTCTGAGAAATTCGAAATAAGGGCCAATTAGTAATTATTACAGATACTACGTTATTACGTATCAAATCATACACACAGTGGGTATAACCTTCCTGATATATTCATTATTATTTTATGCTGCCAAAATTATAATCCTCGGCACGAACACTTCTCGGCCGATTCTCGCCATTCTTTGTTTTCTATTGAAAACATACTGTTCTCTGTTTTGTTCATATTAAACATATTAAACTAAGTTAATACTTTCTGTTCTAACAATAACGACATATGACTTCCATGATGCAAATATAGTGAAGCTACTACACTGACCAAGGTGGTTAATTGTAACGGTATGACTTAACTGCTGTTATACAAGTTGTTTGAATGATCCCAGTTGCATGCATTCAAAATAATTGTAACTCTTTGACGTGCATATATAATAGCAAAACCCACTCAACGGACCAGCCTATCAAGAACCCACCTGCTTTAAGATACCAGTTTCCAAGTATACGATTTGAAAATAAATGCAACTGTAATTCATTATACATTTAATAGGTTCGTACTTACATTTACTTGTTAACACATCCGTTGACGGGCACTTCTTTATCTTCATTTACAGCTAATATGTTTTTACCATATCATTCATTAATTGTAAATAGTTTTACCTAAACATTTTTAACGTACTTTGTAATACTGTACTACTTCATTGTTCATTTGCCTCAGTTTTCGCGCACAATATGGCCTATTTGTGTCGACGTGCCGTAAAAGAAGAGAAGAGACAAACGAACCTATTAAAGGGACAATGTCTGTAACATTTAGCTTATAAAACATACACTAATTACGTTCACAAACATTACACACTAAACTACTAATTAAATGCAAGATTGTTTAATGGAATTCAATCGCGGTACGAAAAAAAGAAGTGCCGCTTTGTGCTTTTGAACTCACAGCCCACAAGTTGTATGAATGATCCCAGTTGCATGCATTCGAAATATTTGTAACTCTTTGACGTGCATATGTTATGCGGGAAATTCACTAATTGAAATCCTTTGCTTTTAATCCACCAACGAAACTTGGCACTGACTGAAACACTAGAGTTACTTAGACAATTGACAACTTCTTCGTATTTTTCCTTTGAAAGTAACTTCGTATTTGCTTTGTTACATACACTATCAACAAACTGTTGCACTAAATGTTTATGTTCATCCATAGTGAACGGTCACTTAGAATAACTGTAAACATTTTTTGAACCAAATTAAAATGTACCATATGAAATGCCAATCAAACTTTTGAGTTAATTTCGATTCAACAAATAGAAACGACCTATCTAATTATTCTCACATATTATGCAATAGGACATAGTTATTTGTGTCGGTTTTCTTTTGATAAACAGATTGAAGTTAATTATATTATCAATGCAAATACATTGCCTTTATTATTAAACATCTATGAATACTAATTGATTTTAGAAGTGTGACACAACTATTAAAACTGGCCAAACTTTAACTACTTACGGCTTATGTCGGTAAAACGTAATTACATGATTGTTTCTGTTATGTTTCATAAATGGGCTATTAATGCACTATAAATAAAATGTATTGTCATTCAATCTCGTTACAAAAAAAATAATAACTCAATTGAATTTTCTAACCAAATAGTATGTAATATAGTAAACAAATATGTGCTTTATTGTTTGAAGTTTAGGACTTCAAATTGTTTTGTTAATAATTAAGTTCATGTAAATCATACACGATACTAAACTTTGAAACACATTTATATTTTCGTCACAGATGGATAAAGCAAATAAGCAGATGAAAATAGAAAATAAATAGGTTTCAAAATTTCAGATCCCAACACAAATTCTTACTTTGCGCAGAACATTCTCAAATTGCGCAGAGGCACTTTATGTATGCTTTATATGTTTTAACCCCTTGCGCAATTCCGGAATAGTCCTGCGCAATTCCGGAATCGTTGCGCAAAGTAAGAATTCTTACTTTGCGCAGAGCAATTCCGGAATCGTCCATATTCTTACTTTGCGTAGAACACATATATAATAGCCAAACCCACTCAACGGACCAGCCTATTAAGAACCCACCTGCTTTAAGATACCAGTTTCCAAGTATACGATTTGAAAATAAATGCAACTGTAATTCATTATACATTTAATATGTTCGTACTTACATTTACTTGTTAACACATCCGTTGACGGACACTTCTTTATCTTCATTTACAGCTAATATGTTTTTACCATATCATTCATTAATTGTAAATAGTTTTACCTAAACATTTTTAACGTACTTTGTAATACTGTACTACTTCATTGTTCATTTGCCTCAGTTTTCGCGCACAATATGGCCTATTTGTGTCGACGTGCCGTAAAAGAAGAGAAGAGACAAACGAACCTATTAAAGGGACAATGTCTGTAACATTTAGCTTATAAAACATACACTAATTACGTTCGCAAACATTACACACTAAACTACTAATTAAATGCAAGAATGTTTAATGGAATTCAATCGCGGTACGAAAAAAAGAAGTGCCGCTTTGTGCGTTTGAACTCACAGCCCACAAGTTGTATGAATGATCCCAGTTGCATGCATTCGAAATATTTGTAACTCTTTGACGTGCATATATAATAGTCAAACCCACTTAACGGACCAACCTATTAAGAACCCTCCAGCTTTAAGATACCAGTTTCCAAGTATACGATTTGAAATTAAAATGCAACTGTAATTCATTATACATTTAATAATTCGTACTTACATTTACTTGTTAACACATCCGTTGATGTTCTTTATCTTCATTTACAGCTAATATGTTTTTACCATATCATTCATTAATTGTAAATAGTTTTACCTAAACATTTTTAACGTACTTTTTAATAAGGTACTACTTTATTGTTCATTTGCCTCAGTTTTTGCGCACAATATGGCCTATTTGTGTCGACGTGCCGTAAAAGAAGAGAAGAGACAAACGAACCTATTAAAGGGACAATGTCCGTAACTTTTAGCTTATAAAACACACACTAATTACGTTCACAAACATTACACACTAAACTTTATTGAATATTTACTAATGAAAGACATTTTCTATAGTTTTTACTGAATTACAGATTTTCTTTAAACTTTTTGTACAGTAAGTCTGTTATATATATAGACAGAAAAGGCAAAAATAATGATAGGTCACCGTGCTTGTTAAAATTTTAAAAAATAATTTGTAATGCCACCGTTATGTCAATCTGTCCAAAAAGTTGAACAAGTCCATGAAATAGCTAAATAAGATATTTTTGAAGTCTAATAATTTATTCATTGATCACAATTCTGCTAAAATTGTATTAAAGTAAAGAACATTTAATTACAATAACATTTGAAGCTCATCTTTATGTAAAACCTATATTTTTTTTACAAAATCTGTTGAGACCATTACCACAATTTATGCACAAATTAGCCCATAATGATACAATTTCCTTTTTTTTGTATGTTCCCAATAACAGAATTTTTTTAAACTTTCTAAGCACATAGTTTAACATATATAAAAACAAAATGTACAATAAAAATGATAGGTCCCCATGCTTGTTTAAAAAAATAATTTGAAACCCTACCCCTATGCTAAAAGGCCAAGTTGTGTATGAAATTATATAGAAATGGTATATTTTCCTTTTTTGTTATGTTCCTAATAACAGAATTTGTTCAAACTTTCTAGGCACTTATTTGAACATATATGTAGACAATGTATTCAATTAAATTGATAGGTCACCATGCATATTGAAATTTAATATTGGTTTTTGGAACCGTACCATTATGCTTAATTTTTTTAATTTTGTTGGAATTTTTACAAAATGCTATATTTTCCCTATTTTATGTATCTAATATTAGGCCTTTATTTAAATAAAGACAATAAAAAAATAAAAATAATAAAAATAATAAAAAAAATAAAATAAAAAAAATAATTCAAAAAAATAAATTCAAAAAATAAAATCAAAAAAATAAAGAAAAGACAAAAAATACAACTAGACATCAAAAGCAACATTCCTGTAAATTTGTAGGAAAATCCATCAAATAGTTTTAGAAGATAAGTCGCCCAAATAAGCTGCGCATGGAAAACTACAGCAAATGCCTTTAAATGCAAGATTGTTTTATGGAATTCAATCGCGGTACAAAAAAAAAGAAGTGCCGCCTTGTGCGTTTGAACTCACAGTCCCACAAGTTGTATGAATGATCCCAGTTGCATGCATTCGAAATATTTGTAACTCTTTGACATGCATATATAATAGTCAAACCCACTTAACGGACCAACCTATTAAGAACCCTGCGGCTGTAAGATACCAGTTTCCAAGTATACGATTTGAAATTAAAATGCAACTGTAATTCATTATACATTTAATATGTTCGTACTTACATTTACTTGTTAACACACCCGTTGACGGGCACTTCTTTATCTTCATTTACAGCTAATATGTTTTTACCATATCATTCATTAATTGTAAATAGTTTTACCTAAACATTTTTAACTTACTTTTTAATAAGGTACTACTTCATTGTTCATTTGCCTCAGTTTTCGCGCACAATATGGCCTATTTGTGTCGAGGTGCCGTAAAAGAAGAGAAGAGACAAAGGAACCTATTAAAGGGACAATGTCCGTAACTTTTAGCTTATAAAACACACACTAATTACGTTCACAAACATTAAACACTAAACCTTATTGAATATTTACCTATTAAATGCAAGATTGTTTAATATAATTCAATCGCGGTACAAAAAAAGAAGTGCCGCTTTGTGCGTTTGAACTCACAGCCCAAACTAAAAGTACACTCTCGGGTAATAATAGTGAGTGCGAGATAGTCGACGTCGCTCCTGACTGAGCTAAGCGGACTATACATAACTATACATATTACGCAATACATGCTGTGTAGAAAACCTAATGCGCTAATGGAAGTCACGTGATCATCCGAAAAGGTAAATAATGTTAAATAATGTCCCACATTATTTACAAAAATAATTAAAAAACTTTTTTTTTTTCAAATTCACAAATATATTACCACAGACTTCTTTGGGTTTATGCTCAAGTTGTCATGTATACATTTCACTGAATACAAGTCAGACAGTTATTTGGTTATGCTCAATATCTGCTTACTTACGGACAGAGTCCCTTTAAGACAAAACATTTGCTATTCCCTTTGGCAGTCTCTTAATACAGGTTTGAGTATACATCCTAGCAGATGTTACCTAAAAGTATACAACATTCACAATATGCGTCACATTACATTCAGGAAATGCATAAAATCGCGTCCATATAGTATTGTGCGATCATTGTCAATCACAAACAACTTTTATTTAATCTAACGTACAATTAAATTTACTACAATGGATTTAGATGATATATCAATTTAAAGTTAATTTAATTTGATTTTTTGATGTTGTTCGATTACTGCTGTCAAGTGATATATTACTACAAATACAAAAAAAAACACAATAACCTGTATGAAAAAGTGTTCATGCAATTTAAGAGATACCTTGTAAACATGTATTTTGAAATGATGTAATAATATTGTTTAGGTTTATTTCACTTCAGTAAGCAGTTGCCTTGAATTCCATCGCTAATTCCAGGTCAACGCTCAGGGTCTCCACCATCACGTCCAGTTGGGTAAATAGTTTTCGCGTTT
This sequence comes from Cyrtodaria siliqua, assembly GCA_037043455.1. Classification (NCBI taxonomy): domain Eukaryota; kingdom Metazoa; phylum Mollusca; class Bivalvia; order Adapedonta; family Hiatellidae; genus Cyrtodaria; species Cyrtodaria siliqua. The sequence goes on along the minus strand of JAWPHD010017272.1, from coordinate 28,592 downwards.
GTATGTGGAACAATATTACCTCAATAAAACCCGTGTGCGCACATAACGTGTAACAATTGAACAATATTACCTCAATAAAGCATTTGTGAGCTCTTAACGTATAACAATTGAACAATATTACCTCTATCAAACCCGTGTGCACGCTGAACGTGTAACAATTAATCAATATTAAACCAAGAAAACCCTTGTGCAAGCTTACCTTGTAATGATGGAAAAATATTACCTTAATAAAACTCTTGTGTACGCTTAACGTGTAGCGATGGAAACTTAATTAACGTCTAATGATGGAATGGTATTACCTCAATAAAACATTGTATACGCTTAACGGGTAATATGGAACAGTATTACCTTAATAAAACCCTTGTGTGCGCTTAACGTGTGACGATGGAACAATATTACCTTAATAGAACCCTTTTGTACGCTTAACGTGTAACGATGATACATTTTACACCATAAAACTCTTTGTGTATGCTTAACTTGTAGCGATGGAAAAATATTACCTCAATAAAACCACTATGCACGCTTTTACGTGTAAGATGAAACAATATTACCTCTATAAAACCCTTGTGTACGCTTAATGTGTAAGATGGAACAATATTACCTCAATAAAAGCATTGTGGACGCTTAACATGTAACAATGAAACAATAGTACCTAAAATAATCATTGTATACGCTTAACGTGTAACGATGGAATGACATTACCTCAAAGAAATCATGTACACGTTTAACATTGACGATGGAACAATATTACTTCAATAAAATCATTGTACACGCTTAAGGTGGACGATGGAACACTATTATATCAATAAAAACCTTATACACGCTGAACGTGTAACGATGAAACAATATTACCTCAGTAAAACCTACGCTTAACGTGTACGATGGAACAATATTACTACAATAAAAACTATTGTCTGAGTTTATCGTTACAACAGCGATGGAACAATATTATTGCACAATCTATCCCTTTTCTACGTTGACCGTTTAACGATGGAACAACATTAATTTCGGCTTTAAAAGTTTGCATATTGTAAAATTAAAACATTTAATAGGTAATCTTAAACAGGTTATCGCTTTTTTTCAGTAAACAATGTTTGTAAACATGTTTTATTGGCGAAATATCCTTAAAATTCTGCTAATATAAGCTTTACCATCGCTTAATGGAATTAAGGCGGAACTCGGAATAACCTAACACATTATCGACTAAAAGACAGACGATGTTTAAAACGTTTTCAGAAACACATTATTTTATTATTTATGAAGTTAACGCGTTCTCAATGACGTCTAAATTAGGGGATATATGCACGAGTTCTTCAGCGTAAAAATATTGCACGTCTTTATGAGCGCAATATGTAAACGCGGAAGAACGAAAAAGGCCGCTGGTGTTTTAACTAGGTTCTAAGGTGCATCCAACCTCTGGGACTCACTTTAAGTTAACCATATGCAATTCTGTATAGTAGTCTAGATTTCAGAAATAACATATTTCCAGCGGGTTTATATTGTCCCAGATCAATACCTTGTGGGCGGGACTTGAAGATACCAAGGGCTGTGTCGATGTGTTATTTCTTATCTGAGTTGGATTTTTATGTGTTTAAAACACACATTTTAGAAAGACTGAACATAATACACATTCTCACAGCGTACATTTTATACCATTCTCTCAACACCAAACGAAAACAATATACAGCTTTATCCTTTTTTAACAACATCAACCCGTTGTTTGAAGGTTTATTCGTTGTGTTGCCTGTTTTCAGACGTTTAAAATCGTTTAAAATGATGCCCTAACGGTTGAAGGACGTGATGTCAGAGCTCTTGATAGGAATTTTAAAACATCTCAATAACCAGTCAGGATTGAGTATTTTAATATTAAAACATGTTAGACACGATATTAACGTATGCGTCGATCATCGAGATTAATAATACACGGATCAGTTCGCAGTTGAAGATAGAATATACGGTTCTCTGGTATTTATGTAACGAGGGACCACATCCACTGATCCGTGTTCTATCATACCATTTCGAAAGTCAGTGTTTTATCCATAAAACCAACTATAGCATGACGTGTGTTGAATATTTAATTACGCATTTTGAAAGATAACGTTTACTTGAGAGATTTGACACATTAACGCATCCAACTGTAAGCACTGGTTGTGTCTCGTTTAACATTTAATGACATATTTATTTTAATATAGTCATGGTTATAACATTTCAGATATAAGTCCTACTGGAATATTTATATGGCCAATGCTCCATAAGATATATGCATCACAAAACATATAGAAACACTCGATAAAGGTAAACACTGTTACCCTATACCAAAGCTAAGTAACGTCATTAAGGAGAGACTAAACGCAGTGACAAAACCAAACCCTTGGCAGATTACAATAATTTGATGTAATATAAACATACGCGTCTTGTAAACAATGTGCCGAACTGAACACTCGTGTTATTTTGTTGTCACGTATATGTTATAAAAACTCCTTCATGTTCGACAACTGTTCATTAAGGCCCGGGTACTTATTGGACATTTCATGTGAAGCAAGGAAAGGTTATACTAGGTGTATGTATGAAAATCGTTTAACAGCATCCTTTCAAAGTCGAGCAATAAACGGAGCATTCAACAACCACAGTCAACCAAAAAACACGCACATAAACATACAATTATTACATTGTATTACAAAGATGAATAAAAGGCAAGAAATGACATCACACACATAAAACAATAGGGCTACCGAATTAGATCAGCGAGTTGAAAAAAGGCCTGTAGGGGATTAAACCAGGTTTTAGTATGCAACAAACCTCACTCTTAAGCTATTTTCATCCCATTAAAACGAACAGTTTAAATAAAGATATCCCCTCCTGGGTATATGCTCTAACAAGGCAGACTTAATAGGCAAGATAAGTAAAACACATAACTGATCTGTGTATATGTATATAACTGATCTGTGTATATGTATATGAATACAAAAAACAACAACTGGAACTGCCGAGGTTTAAAACCTAAGTATGATGAAATCAGCTTACTTTTAAATAAACACAACCCTGTTGCATTTGTCTTCAAGAAACTAGTGATAAGAGATATCTTTTAAAACCTATTCATTGAATAACTATATGTGTGATACAGGTGATAAAACTGCTCCTCACAGAACTGCTGCATTGAAAACTGGTTTGCAAGCTGTTGCGGTCAGTGTTACGATGCACAGCGTTATAACAAATTCTACCGTGGACTTTGGAAACACCAACAATTATTTTTGATCTTTGTAATAGTAACAAATCCAGTACAGAACCTACTGTCTTTCAAAGCAAATTTAATGAAATTAAATCGAAATACAATAACTTTCAATATATATACACAGATGGTTCTAAAGATCGAGATAAGGTAGCTGCAGCAGCTGTTGTTCACAAACACAGCCTAACGAGCCGCCTGCCTGACAAGGCCTCTATCTTTTCAGCTGAGCTTCATGCAGTTGAACTAGCCTTAAACTATATTCAGGTATCGGATGATGACCATTTTGTAATCTTTTCTGATTCTCTTTCATCTATTCAAGCCCTGGGTAATATGAAACATGATAACCAAGTTGTGCTTCAACTTTTTCTGTTATAGTGGATAATTTTATTACTTTCTGCTGGCTCCCAAACCATGTAGGAATACGTTGTACTGATAGAGCTGATCGTGCTGCTAAAGCAGCAGTAGGTTTACATATGTATAATGCCAAATTACCTTATACTGATTTTAAAAGTCGTATTAATACATATATTCCTAACTCTTGGCAAGCCGCTTGGGATTTGTCAGTTAACAATAAACTCCATTCAATTAAACCGTTACTCGGAGAATGGCGTTCTTCTAGTAGACCCATTCGTCGAGAAGAAGTTGTCCTAGCCCGGTGCAGGATAGGGCATACACGTTATACTCATTCATATTTATTACAAGTTGAGCAATTACCAGAATGTATACCCTGCTTTGTAATGTTAACGGTCAAACACATCTTGTTGGAAAGTGTAGACTTTGATCATGTCCGTCAAATGTACTACAATGTTAATACTATGAAAGAGTTATTTGATACTATACATTTTAGTCTTGTTTTAGATTTCCTGAAGGAAATCAGACTATATATATCATAATAATATGTTCTTCTATATATTTACTTATGTATATACCCGTTAGACAGGCATTTGTTGATTTACATATTTAGTTTATAATACTACCATATCATTCTTTATTTGTAAATAGTTTTATCTTTATATATTTACATACATTTTTAATTACTACCTCATTTCTTCATCTTTCATCGTTTTTGCGCACAATATGACCTATTTATGTGTCGACACCATTCATTCATTCATTCATTCATTCATTACAAAGCAATTACTCCAAGACAACAAGCCAAAGCAACAGGAGAACAAACCGTTAAGGGTACGACAAGCCAATATTTAAGACACACCGTAAATGCTTCCATCCTTCGAGGAGTTAAGTAGACTTCATCATAGGGTCCACTGTCTGTCCGGTCATCGCACAGTCAAAGATGATAGCATTGTGGCGAACTGTAAATGGGTCAACCACTAAACATACCGTGCCTTGCAAACTGATAAGATCATAACCTCTTTTGGTAAAATGTTTAACAAGTTTAATAAATATTGTATTAAAGTGATTATGATCAAGGATCTTATAATTAATATGAAGTTTGTAAATCATATCACCAAAGAAGTCAGTTTGTGATAGTCCTTGTCGCAGAAGAGTTCTTAAATTACTTTTATATTTTAAAAGTAGATCAGGGTTACGATATTAACATTTTGCAAAGGTGTTGCGAAGTTTATGATAACGGTAGCCCTGCCGGAGTAGCTTCTTATTTATACAAATATTACGAATATTGAGGTCCTCAACACTACTACATGCTCTAAGCAAAACGAATAAGTTGAGAATGATAGACCCCATAAGATGTAGATCGGGAAACATCCCCATCTAAGTGGGGATAGAAATTAAAATATTATATCTTGTCATAGGTTTTACTAATTATTTCACCATTTTCAGTAGAGAGAAAAGAAGCGACAGTATCAGAAAATGATTATGTCATCACATGTTCTTTATTTTAATGATAAATTAAATGATAGGGATAATAATTGCACATGATTTTAACATATTAAAGTTATTACAAACTTAATGATTTAAAATATTCCGTTATATGTTGCTCGGCCAGATATTATTATTATTAAGATAGCAACTGTTGACGTGTATGGTTTTTTTTTTTTATATTTCTAAGTTAATACATGTACAAGTGATTACGACTTACATTCTGCAAAACGTAAAAGTGTTTTACGCATTCAAAGAAGAGAAAGACTGCTATCATATTGCCTTTCAAATACTTTTCTAGTTATTATGAGCAACACGTTTTAAATGATCTGTAAAACAATTTATTTTAACTATTCAGTAATATGCTTATTTCAGAAAAAGGGCGTGTAAACTAGACACATAAAGCTGTTTATGAATCGCTATTTAACTGAATTGAATTGAATTGGGGTTTTAAGGCGCACCAACACATGAAAAGGTTATATGGCGCCTAAAACGCATGAACATGTCAGGCTCATCTTCCATGTACATCGAGATAAAATATGGAAAATGGGCCTAGAACCTTCTCACCCTGAACTGCAGAGTTGCTGCAAATTCTATCGTAGAAACTCCATTTACGCTGGAGCCACGTTATTGTTTTTCTGCCACTGCTCTTTTGATGCGAGCGAGATAGCACCTGAAACAATGCAGAGATCATGATGAAGACCTTAAAATGAACATGAACAAAAAATGATAAAATGAACATGAATTTGGGGGGATTCTACCCATCTGCCTACCCCTCCAAAGGGATCTACAGTGGCCCTATTCTTTGCCCCGTGACCAAACGGGGGCACCCGGAAACCACACGGGGCCTCTTTAACTGAAGAAAGGAATGTAAAAAGATCGGACAGTAGCATTCAAGGAGGACAGTCAACCACAAAACACATAAACAAACACGCAAACAGACAAACAAGAAGGCAAAAGAAATAAAGAATACAAACGACATCACAAACACAAAATGGTTGACAATAGGCTACCGCCTTGGAACGGTCAGTGGCAAAGTAGGTCACTGGGGGTTTAAACCGGTTCTAGGGTCACCAAACCTCACACTTACCCTACCTCATTCCATTAAAACAGGATAGTGTAAATAAAGAAATCACCGCCATGAACTAATCTCTAATCAACAAGGCAGCATCAATAGGCAATATAAGTAAAACACAAATATGCTCGTGTAAATACAATAGCCTAGAAAGCCACAATGAAGGTACTCAATGACTTGGCAGAAACCAGAGCAACAAGAGAATAAACCATTAAGGGCACGACAAGAAAGATCATAGACAAACATCAAACGCCACCGTCCCAATGGGCTTTAGGTTGGCGTCATCATAGGGAAAGGGGAAAGCATAGTGGCGAACTGTAAAAGGGTCCACCACCAAGCATGCAGTACGTTGCAAAAAGATAGAGTCATAACCTCTTTTGATAAATTTTTTGACAAGTTTAGCAAAGATAGTATGAAAGTGATCATGACCAAGAATCTTACAAAGTTTATAAATCACATCACCATAGAAGTCAGGTTGTGATAGTTCTTGTGTCGCAGAAGAGTCCTTAAATTACTTTTATATTTGGAAAGAAGATCAGGATTACGATAATAAAATTTTGCAAAATTTTGTACGAAGTTTATGGTAAGGTAACCCTGATTGAATAGCTTTTTAGTTATACAAAGATTCCTCAACTCGAGTACAAGCTCTTGAAAAACATATAAGTTGAGACACATACACCCCATAAGAAGTTGCTCGGGGAACATCCCATCCAAGTGGGGATAATTAACAATGTCAAAATTAAAATCATCTCTCTTGTCATAGATTTTGCTAATTATTTTACCATTTTCAATCGAGAGATCTAAAGTTCCAAGTTAAAAATGTTGTATCGATTATGCGCCAGCAAGAAAGCTTTTCCAGAAACAATGTCAAAGACATCGGTATATTTTAACTGTTATTCTATAATGCTACATATGATTTAAATCAGCATGGTGGAAAAAAATAATATTCTAAATCCGTTTTCGTTTAAATAATACCTAGATGCGTCAAATAAACGGTAAACTAAGAAATAGTTACGAAATAATTAATTCGCAGACAAGCTCCGGAAATTAAATTGATATGTGATACATTCAATATATAATATTATTCAAAAAAGAGTGTCTACTTACAAGAAGAAAGACACAACCTATTTAGAGTTTCCGATTAGAAATTCGATTATTTTATTATGGAAGGCATACACAAGAGTAAAGCAGTCGTGCACTGCTGCTGCTGCTGCTGCTGCTGTTACTGCTGCTGTTGCTGATGATGATGATGATGATGAACGTTATTTTCTCCACTTGGGAGATTATCGTACTACAATTATGGGTATCAGTATTTGAAGAAACATGTAACAGATCATTGGAACTTGATTTTAAATTAATGGTAACTAAAACAATAAATGCCGTTGATGAAATAGTTTGTGATGTGATTGTTATTTTATACGTGTTTTACTATAAGGTTATTATAATGTATACAATCCTCCTTGTCGTTTAAATATCAATTCATAATAATCAAATATGACGCCATACCGCTTTAGTGGTATTAAAGATGATTACTATTTAGAATAATAGATAAGTAGTATAAATACTTCCATCACGTGACACGTATTATTTGCCGGACAGCAAGTAAAACCAAAATTGACGAGCAAGTAATGTTCACTGAATCTGACATATTAAAATAACTTGCTAATATAGTATTCTCATTTCGTAAACTTGCATATCATAGCATTCGAGAGACTTCGATATCATAACATTCGGGAGATTTCGTAAACTTGTATATCATAACATTCTAGGGATTTCGTAAACTTGTATATCATAACATTCGAGAGATTTCGTAAACTTGTATATCACAGCATACGAGAGATTTTGTAAACTTGTATATCATAAAATTCGATAGATTTCGTAACTTGTATATCATAGCATTCGAGAGATTTCGTAAACTTGTATATCATAACTTTCGAGAGATATCGTAAACTTGTATATCATAACATTCGAGAGATTTCGTTAATTCATACGCGCAGAAATTTCATCCTGCGTGTAAATAATAAATAGCTCAAATAATTAAAGTATTTAAAATGTATTTAGCAAAATTTATTTGCACATACAACCCATCTTCCAAAACAAAAGTTCGCCACTATGCTTTCCGCTTTAATTGTGCGATGACCGGACAGGCTGTGGACCCTTTGATGACGTCTACCTAAAGCCCAAAAGGACGGTCACGTTTGATGTTTGCCTGCAATCGTGTCTTGTCGTGCTCTCAATGGTTTATTCTGTTGTTGCTCTGGCTTCTGCCAAGTCATTGAATACCTTCTTTGTGGCTTTCTAGGCTATTGTTTTTTTGTATTTATATATAAACGAGCATCCTTGTGTTTTGCTTATATTGCCTATTAAAGTTCTCCGGCCATGTTTTGTTTCATGAACATGTTTATGTTTATTTAAATCGAATCAATACGATAGATATTAACAATTCACAATATCTGTGAAAAGCGAGAATAAGATGTTATTTGATGACGTAGTAAACTTTAAAAAAACACACGCAAAACGACAAACATGAATGGCAATGTTAATAAGGAATAAAGGCATATGACAGTCCCACAGTATATACAATGTAATCCCTTCATCAAAATGTTCATTTGAGAAATAATGTTTAAATAAACTGACCCCCTGTTACCCTCCACCCACCACCCAACCCGTCCAACCCGAACCTCCTGGGCCTTTTTGAATGTTATCAATCCCTTTTATTGATATGACGACCTTGTAATATAAAGTAACGTGTACGTTATCAGTCAGTCTTTATTGATATAAGTCTGTAAAAAATGTGGATATCAACAATGTGTAAATTATAGGAACATAAGGTATATGTTGTTATGTGTATATGAAGTTTGGGTTCAATCCATTCAAAACTGTTTGTAAAATGCAAGTAGTGAAAACATGTTACGGGACATTATACCATATTATTCGAAACTCGTTGCGAAAAAAAGTGTTAAGGTACATTATACAATATTAGAGCGGAACATTTTAAGACAAAAAGGGCAATACGTATGTAATAATTTAAGAATTTGTGATATACAGGGACATAAGGTCATCAGTTGTTTTTGTATATGAAGTTTGCGAACAACCCATTGAAAACATGTTTGAGAAATGCCAAAAAAAAAAGTATGAAAAGAGAAATTTGGATATTCAAATGTGTTACGGGGCGCGACGGGACGTGACGGGACGCGACGAAACGTTACGGACAGCGTTATTCCTATATAGAGACCACTTCCGTTTGTGAAAGCGGTAGTATATTGATCAGTGTCGCTGACGATACTGGGGGATCAATGAGGGTTAAACTGAAACATACATTGTGTTATTCCTTTTCATTTATTGCATGTGTGTGTAAAAACTAATCAGTTTTGTCCCTCGTCCACTTTACCAATGCATTGTATTTCTGAAGAATAAAAGAGTCGGTTTGAAATATTGTAGTATTATACTTTGGTAATTGTATGCGTTTAGATTATGAACGACTATGTGCGTGCATTTCTATTGAAAGATGTTCATTATTTTAAAATCAATTAAACCAATGTGTAATGCAGCATAATCCATACTCTCATTGTAAAACACCCGTACTAATGGCATATCTTGTAATCTAAGCAAGAATAGAAAGGCTAGCCGAGTGGCTAACGTCGGTGTATGACGTACAGTGATATAACATACTTACCGTATATTAGAAGTGAAACAGTTTCAGTTTATAGTTTAAGTCTAGTTGTTGTTCAGTTAATTATACCCAAATTTCGACTGATGAAATAATGTTTATACTGAGTTCGGATCAACCCGGGGCTAGGGCGTGAGCGGTAGCTAGCATATTTCACTACCGTTCATGAACAGTCTCAATCAAACCGACACTGCATTAATTCGTATGTGTCGTGTTCGGCCGTTTCCAAAGGTCCACTCTCATACTATTTTACATGCGAACTATTAAAAACACAAAAAAACAACAACAACAACAACAAACAACGTGATAACGTTAACGTTATTCTTTTTATTAATTACACCTATACATTACTGTATTGAAACAGTCTGTTTGAATGTTTCGAATGTAGCAAAGGTATCTGAAATTGTCGTTCATAGTTTCCTTTATGGGTTAACTGTTGAACATAACTGATTCATTAATATCGACATTCATTTTATCGCATAATTGCCGTGGTCCACAGAGACTGAAATCTTGTAAGAGACGACATTAACATGGACTGCACTAATGCCGATGCTATCGAACATGCTCCTAATGATAAGAACGGGTCTTAACGTGTTACTGCCTGTGACTCTGCGATGATTGTAGTCACATTTAACACATATTTGACTCCATATTTCGCTGCATGAAATAAAGGATTTAATCACAACTTAAATCTCAATTAAACTACACTTAAATTCCTAGTATAATGAGATATCAGCAACTTTATTTCCCCCTTAAATTTCAGATTTACTTCACCTGTAAATGGCATTTAATTCTTCACAAAACACCTGAATCTGTAAATGGCATTTAATTCTTCACAAAATACCTTAATTTTGTTATAGTTTAAGTTTGATTTGAACTCCACTTTAATATGAAATTTAATGGAATTTTGTTGTTTTAATGTGATATAGGAAATACTGTTTTCCACTATAATTTCACTTACTCCACTTTACATGAAATTTAATGACATTTTATTGCGGATAAATGTTTTCTAGGAACCATTGGTGTGTGCTTAAATTTCACGTAAACACCACTTTTACATGAAATTTAATGAAATGTTATTGCATATAAATGTAGATAGGAAACACTGGTATCTGCTTAAATTTCACTTAAACTCCACTTTTACATGAAATTTAATGAAATTTTATTGCGGATAAATGTGATGCAGGAAACACTGGTGCACTTAAACTCCAAGTATATAAGAAATTTAATGGAATTTTGGTTAACTGCGGTGTAGTAAACCCTGGACTGTGCGCCTACATTTCACTTAAACTCCAATTCTATATGAAATGTATATATATAATACTGCAGTTCACGCACAAAGTCAGATTCAGCTAAGCATAGACCATACACTGCTTTATTTCCAATTATACATTTATATAATATTTGAACATATTCATGTTTATTCCATTTAAAGCATGTGTAACACGATATATATATATATATATTAAACTATGTAGTTACAAGGGCAATCTTTTCAAGGATCCCCTTTCTGTCATATTCTAAATCACATTGTCTCAATGTTAGGTTTATTCCGTAGCCACACACTAGTTATGTTTGTGTGATATTGTTCACATACCATTCTCAGTCAGATAGTGTATGTGTGTATTCTGAACCCATGAAACGTGTATATATGTCTAATCCGATATATGGTATAACTATTTTATATAAGACTGAAACAAAATGTTTATGCAATTAGCTTCAAATAGCCCATGGATACATAAAACACAACCTACTGTGTTTATAACTGCCTCTCCGAGAGCGCTAGTGAAGGTGTGAACATTTCTTATACAGATATGCCGCAACACTGTATTGCCTATTAGTCAAAGCGTTCTTCAACAAAAGCATCACTTAGTAATTAATTAACCATGTTATATTATTATAAGGCTGCAATCTCAGTTATAACTGTATGTGCAAATTAGTATCATATTATTCTATGATTTAGCAATACTATGCTAAGTGGGATCAGGATCATTCAATAAAGGGTCCCGAACCTTGTTCTCTTATAGGCATACAGGAAGTAAATCACTGGTATTCATGCCTAGTGTAGACTGGAATTCATGCCTGGTGTAGTCGAAAGGAGTTCTCAAATATATAATCCCTAACTTTTTTTGTGATAAAAGGCATTTTTAGGTATTTAAGGCCTGTTTTTCTGGCTGAAATGACTTTATTGACTTGTTTGTGATAGCTAAAAACCATTTGCATGGTTGTATGATGATTTTATTTGTCAACTTGACAGTTTTGAAAGTGAAAGTAGAACACATTTAAGAGGTGCCGAATGAACGCAGTTTGTTCACGGTATCAACAAAGATCAGAATTTTATTTTCTTATATGCCACATGACCCCTACTATTCTCAGCAGTTTTCTAGTGAGGCAGGTCTCATGACTAAGAACATGTAAGTGAATCTTAGTTTGAACTTCATTTTGAAAAATGGCTAGCTAGAAAGCTTGGACAATATTGCATTGGACTCAATGGGATTTGATTTACTTCTGGTACACCTATAGCTGATTCTCAAAAATGGTGCCTAGTGGCAAATACGCCGCCATTTACTACTTACCTGTTCTCGCTTTATCGGAGTTTATCGAGAGGTCTTATCAGTTAGGAATTTTTAGAACAAAAAACACGCAGATTCTGTCGAAATGAATCATGTAGCCTATGCTATTAATTACAGTCCGACTGTGTTTGTGATTTTATTTACGGGTCCATCAATATTAATTATTCTTGTTTTATCACCCTTGTTATTTTTATCGATCAAACAAACGTATATATTTATCGGCAATTTGTTAATCATTTGAACTCATATACACGTGTTTGTTTCGTTAAATGCATAAATAAATTTGAGTTGGGATAGTGATTTTGATCTTGATAATACATGTGATGATAATTAAATAAAGCCCTGATAATACACATGTAGTAAAATAAAGTTTTCAGCAATATATTCTTTAGGTGATAAAGCATAGGACTTATATAGATGTATAGCCATGCAAAAAACAATTAATAGAACAGTCGCTAATGTTGGGTTTTATGGCAGATTGTTTATTGCGATCAAAAGCAATAAGGGTTTCTCCAATCGTAATAATACGGTGCCCTGTGGCTAATTGGCTGTCCTAAGTAGGATGTTTGTTCAGATCAAAGAGGCCATAAATCACAAACTGGGGCTACCCGTGGTGCGTTGACATCAATTCAATTCAATTCAATATTTTATTTGGCATAACATTTACATGTGTATTGCCTAAACAAGGCGGAATACAATACATAATATTTCAGAGAAGAGTACAAACAAACATACATACTTCATTCAGAGAATGAATATATCATATTACAGTGGAACAGTTATAATTATCACGGTATATCAAATGCATTTTATCACATGTTATTACCATTATCAAGATTGTGTTTGAAAAGCATTTATATTTAAAGACTTTAGAACAATGCATATAAACTCTGACTACCGTTACATCCATTAACCATTCATTTATCCGACTAATAAAATTTAAGTTGTTTATCCATTTACCCATTAAATACAATTTATAATTTGCTTCAACGGACCTCACGCTCTATACAAATCACTCCGCTTTACTTTGAGATCACGAGGAATTAGTGACAGATAATATACAATACTTGTGAAATATTTTTAATTTTCTTTTTTATTTTATGTTAAATATTTTTAATTTTAATTTTTATTTTATGTTAGTAAAATAAAAAAATATGGGTTAGTTAACACATATACACTTTATTCACAAATGATGCATTGTATTTAAGCATTTACAGTTCGTACTTTTCTGTATGCTGATTTACAATATGCTACATTATGTGTATGTCCGAAACACTTGATGCTTTTCAAGTTCTAGATTGTATCTGTAACGTCATTACATTTAAATATACATTGCGTTTTTCCATTTATTTTACACTAATGTCCAGTAGGACCCTATACTGAACTGAATGTTGTTTAACGGCTCATCAACACAATACAGGTTATTTAGAGCCGCCCCAGAGAGAGGGGAAGGATACATAGGAATCCGGGAACCTGCCCTACTCTTATTATCGAATAGATTCCTATGGTTCTTTAACGTGCTCGGAGGATAGACCGATACACGGGACCGCCCGGTTTACGTCCCCATCCGACGGACGAGGCTAAGGAAAAGTTTGTTAAACACACCAACGGAACTCAGTGGCACTACGGAGGATTGAACCCGGGGCCTCCGGTTACAAATCCGCCGCCGCTGAAGTGTATATATTCATCATCATTATAAAACACTATAATCGAGAATTAAAATGCGATTTCTTTCCAACGTATGTCTTGATATGTTGGAAGCGACATATATAATACTGTAGCCCAACTCACCCATAATAGAGAGAGAGAGAGAGAGAGAGAGAAAGAGAGAGAGAGAAAGAGAGCGGGGAGAAAGAGAGAGGAATTGGCGTAAAATGACGTAAAACACCATTCAAACAAACCAGTTTAACTGAGTTCACACGTATTTCAGAGAGAGAGAGAGAGAGAGAGAGAGAGAGAGAGAAATTGTATATATTCATGTTTATTTAATAGCAATTAAATGCCATGAAATTCAATATAAAATGCCACATTTAAGCATTCATTAAATGTGCAACATGATGTATTGTTACATTTGACTGCAATCAAATTCAATATGATATATCACTACGTTTAACTTTTCATTATATGTGCAATGTGATGTGTCATTACATTTAATTCGAATTAATACATATCATTAAATCGTAAGTTTGATATCTTAGGAGTTATTTTTTGTATATGAAATATCGTTACATTCAATTGCAATTAATTTCCACCAAATTCAGTATGAAATACCGCTAGCTAGATTTAAGCTATCATTAAATTTGCATCATGATGTATCGTTACCTTTAATTGCGATTAAATGCACTTAAATTCCAAATACAAGTTGCAAACTTTTATTTTACCTTTAAGTGTAATTAAATTCCATTAAACACCACACATGGAATTTAATGACATTTCAGAAAATTTGATTAAATCCCCTTTTCATGCAGTGATACATGTATACTCGAATACAAATAACATGTTCTCATAACTCCCAGTAGTAAGTGACGTATGGAAGGAAATATTTGGAAATCGCCGAACACGATAAATATTAAAAGAAATATTGTCGTCTCGGATTCATTGAGACTGTTCATGAACGGTATTCATTGAGACTGTTCATGAACGGTATTCATTGAGACTGTTCATGAACGGTATTCATTGAGACTGTTCATGAACGGTATTCATTGAGACTGTTCATGAACGGTATTCATTGAGACTGTTCATGAACGGTATTCATTGAGACTGTTCATGAACGGTATTCATTGAGACTGTTCATGAACGGTATTCATTGAGACTGTTCATGAACGGTATTCATTGAGACTGTTCATGAACGGTATTCATTGAGACTGTTCATGAACGGTAGTGGTAAAAGGCCAGCTGCCGTTCATGCTCTCTAGACCTGGCATGAGTTCATGCTCTCTAGACCTGGCATGAGTTCATGCTCTCTAGACCTGGGATGAGCAGAACGCAATATTTAAAATGTCAATAGTACGTTCCGAACTTGGTATGCATATGACGGTGAACACGGAACCTTCAATGTGGTATTTTCATATCATTCAATGGCCAGAGGCGTGTGGCCAGTTGCTAACACAATGCTTTTCCCTAAACGAGAAAACAATGGGCGAAATAAGCAAAATAGAATTTAGT
The DNA here is from genome assembly GCA_037043455.1 of Cyrtodaria siliqua. Taxonomy (NCBI): domain Eukaryota; kingdom Metazoa; phylum Mollusca; class Bivalvia; order Adapedonta; family Hiatellidae; genus Cyrtodaria; species Cyrtodaria siliqua. The sequence continues at coordinate 13,041 of JAWPHD010017272.1, read as the reverse complement.
TGGGAGCTGAGGTTATGAAGCCTGCGTATTACACTGTAACAGTCAAAAGACTAAATTCCAAAGCGGACAGCAAGGTTGATTAAACAATACACAGAGCCTTTAAACAATGGAGTAGTGGAACCACCTAATATTCGAAAATGGGAAAGAAATACAACAAGATTGTATAGGCGATGAACATTGTATGATGTGTATGCTGAATAAAAGAATTGAATTGCTGACATTAAGCGGTCTGCAACTGGATATTTAACATTCAAAAGTCGAATGACTGTTGTTTGGTACACCTTATTGGCCGTTTATTTCATTGATTTGTTGGCAATCATTCACAGTTTAAGATACAGCATAAGGCAATTAATTAACATTTTCTTACATTAAGCACGCTCGGACATTCCGCGATAATATGAACCTAACGTAAACTATAATGTGTATCATAAACAGGACACATACAGTCCTGTAGGGAGATATAAACTTCTTCATAAATGTTTCAATAAAAAAAAAAAAAAAAAAAATTTTTTCGAAATAATTTATCTACAGTATCACCACTCAGTATCGCAGATGCTATTAAGCAGATTGGAAATATATTATTAGTTTTAACCATTAGGCTGGAAAACAGGGATTGCCGTTGCTAAACATTACAAAAACAAACATTAATTAAAACGTCTATCGATAAGCCTCTCTCAATATAATGTACAGTATTGTGTAATCTGCTTATTGCAGATCAAAGCAGCTGTGTAATTCCTCATTAACTTAATTTGCAATTTCGCCTTTGAACAGAAATAACACTCCGCTCAATGCAAGCTGTTATCAACTTTTGAGCCGTAACAAGTTTAGAATCACTCAGAAATTCAGAAATAACTCAAGTTGCTTTCAGCAATCATACTTTATCTGATGACCTGCTGTTGACTTTATATATCAACGATTTGTATCATGTCTCCTTGGACTTCTATTACATCGTACACCGTTAGTGTTTATATCGTATAAAAGAACGCTTCCGCACAAACTAATGCAAACTGATACAACTTTGGCAACATGTAATGCTAAACGCATATTAGCAATAAATGTAACACTACTGTTTAGTAGTTAACACTAGGCCAACACATTTCTCTAACATTTCTAAATACGAATATAAGGAATACGAAACACATTTAACATGGATATAATTGTTTGAGGTGTACCGGAAGTAAATCAAATCCCATTGAGTCCAATGCAATATTGACAAAGCTTTCTAGTTAGCCATTTTTCAAAATGAAGTTCAAACTAAGATTCACTTACATGTTCTTAGTCATGAGACCTGCCTCTCTAGAAAACTACTGAGAATAGTAGGGGTCATGTGGCATATAAGAAAATAAAATTCTGATCTTTGTTGATACCGTGAACAAACTGCATTCATTCGGCACCTCTTAAATGTGTTCTACTTTCACTTTCAAAACTGTCAAGTTGATAAATAAAATCATCATACAACCATGCAAATGGTTTTAAGCTATCACAAACATGTCAATAAAGTCATTTCAGCCAGAAAAACAGGCCTTAAATACTCAAAAATGCCTTTTATCACAAAAAAAGTTAGGGATTATATATTTGGGAACTCCTTTCGACTACACCAGGCATGAATACCATAGTGATTTACTTCCTGTACACCTTGATGTGAGATAAACAGAATAAACTCATTCACATTGTAATTTATATGTATAGCCTATGTAATATCTGAAGTAGTATGTAATACTAAGATTGAATATATTCGCAGAAACGTAGTATAATTGCTATATTAAACATGTAATCATGCAATGTGACAACAGCGTTATGTTTTGTAGAATTTACATGCACCATGTCTGTAATTAATACTCAGTTGGCATGTTCATACCCCATCCAACCTCTTCTCCAAGAAGCGAACACGGGGTTGGCTGGGGTATAAAATAAAACCTTAATTTCGGCTTAAACAGTTCAGTGTGCATATTGTAAAAGTAAAACATTTAATAGGTAATTTTAAACAGGTTATAGCATTTTTTTTCAGTAACAAATTTCTTTAATCAGTAATTTCTTGTTATGAACTATCTGTTATAAAATCCTGCTAATATAAGCTTTCCCATCGCTTAATGGATTTAAGGCGAGACCACTTATGAGAATATTTGAGTGATAACAAATACGTTATTTTTAAAAATGGTTTATATGAATACGTATAGATTTTTGCTCCATGGAAATGATATAAAATAACCATACATTTTGAGCACGAATATAAGGTAATGTGTTAGAAACGCTGTACTTAAGATTAACCTAAACGTTTTATCTGTAACTTTTAAGAAGGTGTTTTTAATTTATTTATTTTTACAGTTTCTGCGTTGTCAGCAACTTGAAAATTACAAAGAAGCCAATCAAATTGTTTATGATTTCTTTATTTTTCATTATTTTTTTTAAACTGAATTTCAAAAAAAATTATGTTTGTTTTCTGTTGTTTTTATATAAAACTTAAATGCTTCTTTTATGAGATGTAAATAATTTACTTACTTTTTATACAGTAGTGTCTTTTAAAGGAAAATAGACCATCTCTCAAACAAACGGCCCTAAACAGTACGAGTTTTGTCAGTTACAAGGTTTATTAATTTATTTTAATTAAGCTGGCTTTAAAATTCAACGACATATACTTATATTGGCTATAAACAGGCATTTTAATTTTAGATTTTTGTTATGGATAGTATCCGAGAATGAATTTTGGAGCATAACTACTGCGGAGAGATGCGAGAAGGTTTCAAACTCAAAATGTTTATGCCTTCTACCTCGGAAGTGCCTTTAGTACCACTTTTCGCACATCTGGATCTAATTGCATATGATGTAAAGTATTTATAAACATTGGCATGACACAGGGACATTACGTGGTCCGAGTTTTAACTTTCATACCCTATCCAAACCCTTCTCCAAGAAGCGAAAACGGGGTTGGCTAGGGTACGAAATAAAACCTTAATTTCAGGTTAAAACAATTGCACATTGTAAAATTAAAACATATAACAGGTTAGCGCAATTTTTTAACTAAAAAACGTTTTAAACATGTTTTATTTTCGATATATCTGTTATAAAATCCTGTTAATTTAAGCTTTCAAATCGTCTAATGAAGTTAAGGGGACGGAATGAGTACTTCTTTCTAACATAAAAGTTGTGATAAAAAAAAAAAAGGATCGGAGTTATCTTCCATTTAGGTAAAACAACTTGTTTCATATGAATAAAATAATTTTATAAAGCAAATTGTAAAACTTTATTAAATAAATGTTTTCGGTGTAAATTGTAAGAAACCGCTAAAACACAAAAAAACAACAACAACAAAAGACAACATTGATAATAATCGTATTATTATAGGGTATGAACGAACCAAACGTAAATTTCGGTAAAACATGTAAATGAACTACATTTGGTTATTTTTTCTCTCGCAAATATCAATTGAAAAGAAATTCTACTTAAACTTGGTTATGTTAATTATATTACTCAAGAAGCTGCAACACATAGCCTAGCATATGTTCAATGGGATTTACGATGTTATTATATTGCTGGATATATTTTGTTCAGTATTTTATAATGGATGAGGAATTGTATTTAAAGTAGCTATCCCGCCAACAATAGTCAACTTTTACAACGTATGTACACCGTTTCTCACCCTACTGATGACGAGGTATATATATATAGCTTACATATTGTGAGAATCTAAACTCTGTAGACGGCTTTAACCAGCCACATCAAACCCCAGAACTGTAGCGTTGACTTAAGAGTTAGCAACTCATAATTCATATTACACATATTCATTGACGGGTATTTTAAGAACCTTGAATAAACCTATACTTTTGATAGGCATATATACTTTAATTTATGATCTGAACACCTGGATAGGTTTGGTAAATGATTTTTGTAGTTTAATTTTGTCGTTATTTGGTGGATTAGTGCCTTTAGTGGCATTTTACGATGTGCAATCGTATTACAGCTTTTAGTAGAGTTATCGATAATGAAATATCATATACATACAATCACTCTGATGGCTCTGTTGGCGTTTCGCTTGAAAGGGACACATGGCTAATTTTGCATTGAAATTAGTAGCACTTTGACTTTAAGCCTGCTTGCATATAATAAAAGTGTGAGGTTTCATTTTTTAGTGTTATTCTACCATAGTTTTACATATAGTCACCAGTTAATAATATGCAAAAAAACAACAACAAAATAATTGCTTTATACTATCCTCATATTTAATAGAAATGACTGAGGTACGTAAAAATCCAGATTGCAGTGCGTCCCTTAAACATATGTATACCGGAAGAAAAAATATGCATCACATACGTATTTATTTGTTCTATGCTTCGGATGACCAAATGTTGTAATAAAAACCAGCAACAACAAAAACATGCAATGTTCAATGAAAATGATATAAACTGATTTTGTTCATGTTTCAACATATGAAACTGAATAAAAGTAAGCTACGTACCAAAGAAGTCGTTTATGATGCTGATAGGCATAACGATGATGCAAACCAGTAAATCCGTGATTGCCAGAGAAAGTAGAAAGTAATTCGTCACAGTTTGTAGCCTCTTTTCCATCGACACCGCCATACAAACTAATATATTTCCCGTGATTCCAAACAAAACAATTGGAGTTAAAAATAGAACACCCCAGTTGTAAGCATCCGTCTGCGAGCTACCCAGATAGCTTTGATTAGCACTGGTTGTCATGGGCGTCGATATTAAAACTGAATTATTTCCATCAAAATAAAATTGAGAGAAATTTGCTTTCCATGAATAAATACGTTCGTCTGACATTCGTCCTTCGTTCTATATTTTCCCGTGCATTCAATACAAGTTAATCACATATTCCTGTGTCTTATTCTACTGCTCCCCGCATTGAAAAATATATCTTAAAGCAATAACGACGTTGTAAACTATTTTTCGTTAACTGTTTATGTTCCTCATACCACTCGTTCCCAAAGGTTTTGCACGATAAATAATTTTAGGAATTATCACTAACTAGTCCTGATCGCGTATTTACTAGTTTATTGCAGCAGTACAAACCAATATATCGCATATTGCGTTGACATGTACGAGATATTTATTGCTTTTCGAAGAAATTTTTTAAAACGCGTCCTATAATCTTTCTATAATGATCTCAAATAATCGGACTTTCATAACTCCGACGCTTTTACCAGAACTACTTGTCTATTACTTCCTACAATAAATATGTCTTGACGATGTGATAAATACCTTCTGTGATCAATATAACGCCTTCGCCTTATGCTTAAGAAATGTCGTTCCCGAGTGAACAGAAAAGAAAATAAGTATATAATTTACCTCGCATCAGCTTCCTTAGCATTAATAATGTTATACACGTTTCAGAAAAACCTGCTGCGCATGATTATTCGTATCGGTGAATAACCGGAATAGAATATCAAACAAATAATAACGTCCACAGAAACTTTGTTACAGTTTTCACAGCATTGCATCTAAACGATTTAAAGCTTAATTCCGACTACTAAACGTGACATCGGTGGTGTAAATATTTCAGTGATAATAGACTGTTAATAACCAATTACTAGTGTAAGGATGCTTCAAGCTGGGATTATGTTAATCACAGGTCTGTCTTCATTCCGGCCAATCAGGTAGAGACTAGGGCAGCATCACACTGGTGTGTATGTTTTTCTGAAGGTGCAATCCATATTATCAAATATAAAAGTCTAATATGAATCGAGATTCTTTTTTGGTACTTTCTATATGTTTTCATACCTGATATGACTAGATAGAATGAAAACAGACGCTCCTGGATCTGTTTGCAGTCTTGCTGTAGCCACCCCGTTTAGCTTCGCAAAAACTAAAAATTTCATTTTCGACCCCACATGTTTATATTAATTTTATTGACAGCCGAAGACCAAAATGGCGACGAGCATTCGATTATTCTAGGGTAGGATGACTTAAAAAATATGATTTGATCAATAGTGGTGTACATTACGTGGCTCCAACCTTAATTCCATTAGGCGATGGAAGGAAAGCTTATATTAGCAGGTATTTCGACCAATAAAACATGTTTAAAAACATTTTTACTGAAAAATTCAATCACCTGTTTAAAATTAACCTATTAAATGTTTAATTGTGCAATATGCGGAAGTTTTAAGTAGAAATTAAATAACTTTCAGTCCCCAGGCAACCCCGTTTTCGCTTCTTGGAGAAGGGGTTGGATGGGGTATGAAAGTTAATACTCGGGCCACGTAATGAATAACAAAATATAAATGCATTATACTATTTACCTACCTTTTTGTGCTAGATATAATGGTTTTCATTCCAAAATAAAAGTAAAGTATGACTGATTGCTGGAGGTGCTGCTACCCAATTGAACAACAACACCACGCTGCCTACTTTTAACTTGGAACACCGGAACCCTAGAAACAGTCATGCGCAGACTACAGTTTCTAAAAATAACGCCGTCATAATTATTTGTACAATGTAAACATGGGTGTGGTGGGGGGTGGGGGTGGGTGGGGGAGGGGTCAAAATGAATTTGTGGTTTTACGAAGCTAACGGATGGCTACGGCAAGATTACAAACAGATCAGGAGCATGTATTTTCATTATATCTAACCATATCAGGTATGGAAAACAAGTATAAAAAACAATTCTCGATTCATATGTGACGTCCTAGCACCCCATAAATGCACAGTACTTCATTTCAGGATGACAGTTATATGTAAACGATAAACTGTTTACCTAGTAATTTAAAAACATTTAAACTACACAATATTTTTAAAAGGTAAGTGATTTAGGCATTTTTATATAATCGACTTATCTATATGTATATGTGTTTTATTATGAATGTTTTTTTCTGTTATGCATTATTAGGTATGTCTGTCATTTCAGAATGTAATATTTCAGGTTGACAGTTATATATAAAAAGTAAACTTTTACCTAACTTAAACATATAATTATCACAATATTTTAAAAAGTAATTGATTTAAGGCATTTTTATATAATCGACTTTTCTCATATGTGTTAGTTTATTGTGAATGTGTTTGCTGTTATGCATTATTTAATATGTCTGTCATTTCAGAATGAAATATTTCAGTTGGACATGGTAAACTTTAAACACAATATTAAATTTAAACACAATAGTTTAAAAAGTAAATTTATATAATCGACTTATCAATATGTTACTGAGCTTTTTTGTTCTGTTTTGCATTAATTAATATGTCTGTCGTTTCAGAATGAAAGTTTTAAGACTTGTTAACCGAATAATTTAACATTAGTGTCTTTCTGATCGGTAGCGTTTGATGGTTGTCTTTATCTTGTCTTGCCGTTGCTCTGGCTTTTCCAAGTCATTGAGTACTTACTTTATGGCTTTAGGGGCTTTTGTATTTTTATATCATTATATACATGATCATTTATGTCTTTTACTTATAGTTGCCCTATTAATGCTGTCTTGTTTGTTAGAGATTACAACCTGGCAGAGATACCTTTTTTTACACTGTCCCTTTTATTGGTAAGACAATAGGGAAAGATTGAGGTTTGTTGAAACCCTAGAACCTGGCTTTAACCCCCAGCGGCCTCTTTTACCACTGACTGTTCCAAGGCGGGTAGCCCTATTTTCAACCCTGTTTGTGTTTGTGATGTCATATCTTGCCTTTTATTCATCTTTATACATGTAGCTGTTGTTTGTTTCTGCGTGTGTTTGTGGCTGACTGTTGTCATTGAATGCTACGTTTCCTGTTCGATTTTTATATCTATTTAAACATAAAATTAAATTTAAACACACTAGTTTAAAAAGTAAATTACTTTAGCCATCTTTTTATAATCGACTTATCAATATGCGTTACTGAGCTTGTTTTGTTCTGTTATACATATTTTAATATGTCTGTCATTTCAGAATACTTTTTTTAAGACATTACTCTCTCGATGAACAGACTCCGAGTCTGCTACCTTTATCTCTTGTTTGTGTTTGTTGCTTCCAAGGGATCCACTTTTCAGTATTAAATGTTAGCCGAATAATTCAACATTACTTTAGTATCTTTCTGATAGAGTTTTATTATAAAGTATATGCTTTTTATTACCTCAGTCATTGCTTGTAATTCGTCTTTATTGACTATGAATGATAACTAGTCATAAAACATACATTATTTACCAATATCCACCTAGACAACACAATCCTTAAGCGTGTTATGTTTAACGGTATCCTATTAACTGCACGAACGTCTAAAATATGTTTAACATGTTTCCGTATCGACCATTGACCAAGTTTTACGCATCTATACGTGCGTGGTCGAAGTTAATATGAAGTTTTCCTTATAAATCATGTTTTACACGGAAACCATATGATAGTCCAGACGTACTTCTACATAATTTCGGTATTGTATAACATGCGAGGGAATATAACCTCGATCACAGCGGAACGAAAAGAGGTGTTGTTTGTATGGTGTTTTTCGTCATTTTCAACACAATGCAAGGTTATACACGACGATCGATTTTGTGCTGGAGGCAGACCACCAACTTTTCCTGGGAGGTAGAACTAGTACTCTACACCTCCGCAGCCATCCTTAAGAATCGACACTTCCTCACTTACAAGTCGAGTTCCCAGTGGCATTTGAACCCGCAGCGGTGGGGAGGCGAAGGTTTACAATGCCACGTCGTTAACCACTCGGCCACTGAGACGCCAGAGGGTAAACAATTAGACTAAGTGTATTGGCCATATTGCTTTAATAGTCACTGGGTCAAGGAGGGTTGGTTGGTACCATCTGAGATGCAAATCGTTAGTATAGGCACTTTTAAATTCGCCGAAGACTATCATAGCTTATACACTATTTTCTCGAGAGTTCCGTGCAAAACTATTTGTATCTCCTTCTTTATTCATATGTGTAGTTACCAATAGTTTATGCGCTGACACCTCGATATGAGACGAACAGTTTATGCTCTGACTGTGGATGGAACACAGTTGTAAAAGTTTATCAAATCTGCTATTTCATGAATGAATGTTTATAAAAATCACGTAAATACGTGATACAGATTAAGACTTTTTTGTTGTAAAACCGTAATCAATAGGTTTATGTGTATACATTTCTCATAATGTTGTATACAGTTAAATCTTCTTACGGATGCGGCGTGTGGTGTCACAGTACTGGTTTTACCCAGGAAATGTGGCGTGGTCTGCCTCTATCACAAAAAATCGACCGTCATACATAACCTTACATGTGTTGGAAATGACGTAAACACAGTTACACAAACAAACAAAATAATAATGTATACAGTTAATTAAAGATTACACTTTTACATTTCTATTAAATGTTGGGGGATGAAATCGTTCAAACTACCTATCAAAGTCAATAAATCTGGAGAGAAAAATATCCAGTTTTAAAAATATAATCGCTTTTTAAAGCTTATTTAATCATGTACTTTTCATAGCAATTTGTTTTATTCTACACAATGTTCGGCACTTAACGCAAATCGTTGAACCCTCAATGGTTTGTTCTCCTGTTGCTTCTGGCTTCTGCCAAGTCATTGAGTCCTTCTTTATGGCTTTCTAGGCTACTTGATATTGTATTTCATATATCCAAGAGCATCTTTTGTTTTACTTATATTGCCTATTAATGCTGCCTTGTTGGTTAGAGAATAGTTCGGGTGGGAGTTCTTTATTTACACAGTCCCGTTATATTGGGATGCCAGTAGGGTAAGTGTGAAGGTTGGTGCAACCTATAAAACTTGTTTTAACCGTTCCAAGGCGGCAGCCCTACTTGTCAACCTTTTGTGCTTGTGATGTCTTATTTGGCCTTTTATTCATCTGTTGAATGTGTTTTTTTTGTTTCTGTGTTGTGTTTGTTGTACTGACTGTCGTCCTTGAATGCTACTTTTCCTATTCGATTTATATTCTAAGAAATAAAATATGTCCAGCGGGTTTATATTGTCGCAGATCATACCTGGTGGGCGGGACTTGAAGACCATCGATACCAAGGGCCTTAGGCCAGCGGTTTCGATGTGTTTCAAGTCCCAAACACCAGGTTTTGATCTCGCACAATATAAACCTCGCTGGAAATATTTTATTTATTAACTGACGCATTTTTATGAATTTGTTATACAAACATTATCGAGAGATTGAACATAATACAAACACATTCTCACAACTTACAGCTTTATCGTATTTCAAACAAGTTTGAACGTAACCTTAAATAACGTAATCGTTGTTTTGGATGCTTTTTCGACGTTTAAAACCGTTTAAAATGACGTTCTAACAGCTGAAGGACTATATAGCTTTTTAAAAAACATCTTCAATAGCCAATCAGCATTGAGTATTTTCATAAACCATGTTAGATATCTATTTTAGAATGACATGGCCTTATCATCAGGTATACACTTATTGTTTCTTGCTTGCTAATTTAACAACAACTTCCAACTATGTATTGGATTCCCAAATACAAAAAAAATAACAGTAGGTAAACATATCTAACAGGGAATGTAGCCATTCACAGAACACAGTCAACCAATAACAGGCACTCAAAACAACAATACTTGCAAGGGAAAATTGGCACAGATCACAGTCAACCATAACATGCACTCATAACCAACAACACTTGCAAGGACAAATAGCAACAGAACACAATCAACCAATAAAATGCACTCAAAACCAACAGCACTTTCAAGAACAAAGTAGAACAGAACACAGTCAACCAATAACATGCACTCGGAAACCAACAGCACTTGCAAGGACAAATAGATCGGAACACTGTTTACCAATACCATGCACTCAAAACCAACAGCACTTGCAAGGACAAAGAACAGAACACAGTCAACCAATAACATGCACTCAAAACCAACAAGCACTTGCAAAGGACACAAAAGAACGGAACACAGTCAACCAAAAACATGCACTCAAAATCAACAGCACTTGCAAGGACAAATAGAACAGAACACAGTCAACCAATAGCATGCACTCAAAACCACAGCACTTGCAAGGACACATAGAACGGAACACATGTTTACCAATAACATGCACTCAAAACCAACAGCACTTGCAAGGACAAATAGAACAGAACACATTCAACAATAACATGCACTCAAAACCAACAGCACTTGCTAAGGACAAAAAGAACGGATTACAGTCAACCAATTAACATGCACTCAAAACCAACAGCAACTTGCAAGGACAAATAGAACAGAACACAGTCAAGCCAATACCATGCACTCAAAACCAACAAGCACTTGCAAGGACAAAAAGAACGGATTACAGTCAACCAATAACATGCACTCAAAACCAACAACACTTGCAAGGACAAATAGAGACAGAACACAATCAACCAATAACATGCACTCGAAACCAACAGCACTTGCAAGGACAAAAAAGAACGGAACAGTGTTTACTAATACCCATGCACTCAAAACCAACAGCACTTGCAAGGACTACAAAAAGAACGGACAAAGTCAACGAATAACATGCACTCAAACCAACAGCACTTGCAAGGACAAATAGACGGAACATGTTTACCAATAACATGCACTCAAAACCAACTCACTTGCGAGGACAAATAGAACAGAACACAGTCAACCAATAACATGGCACCTCAAAGCCAACAGCACTTGCAAGGATCAAAAAAGAACGGGATTACAGTCAACCAATAACATGCACTCAAAACCAACAGCACTTGCAAGGACAAAAAGAACAGGAACACAGTCAACCAATAACATGCACTCAAAACCGTCAACAGCACTTGCAAGGACAAATAGAACGGAACAAAGTCAACCAATACCATGCACTCAAAACCAACAGCACTTGCAAGGACAATATAGAACAGAACACAATCAAATCCAATAACATGCACTCGAAGACCAACAGCACTTGCGAAGGACAAATAGACACGGAAACAAAGGTCAACCAATACCATGCACTCAAAACCAACAGCACTTGCAAGGACAATAGCAACAGAACACAGTCAACCAATAACATGCACTCGAAACCAACAGCACTTGCGAAGGACAAAAAGAACGGAACAATGTTTACCAATACCATGCACTCAAAACCAACAGCAACTTGCAAGGACAAAAAGAACGGAACAAAGTCAAACCAATACCATGCGCTCAAATTCACCCGCACTTGCAAGGACAAAAAGAACGGAACACAGTCAACCAATAACATGCACTCAAAACCAACAGCACTTGCAAGGACAAATAGAACGGAACAAAGTCAACCAATACCATTGCACTCAAAACCAACAGCACTTGCGCAAGGACAAATAGAACAGAACACAGTCAACCAATACACATTGCACTCAAAACCAACAGCACTTGCAAGGGAAGGACAAAACATAACGGAAAACAGTCAACAATAACATGCACTCAAAACCAACAGCACTTGCGAGGACAAATAGAACAGAACACAGTCAACCAATAACATGCTCTCAAAACCAACAGCACTTGCAAGGGACAAAAAGAACGGAACACAGTCAACCAATAACATGCACTCAAAACCAACAGCACTTGCAAGGACAAATAGAAACGGAACAAAAGTCAACCAATACCATGCACTCAAAAACAAACAGCACTTGCAAGGACAAAAAGAACGGAACACAGTCAACCAATAACATGCACTTCAAAACCAACAGCACTTGCAAGGACAAAAAGAACGGAACACAGTCAACCAATAACATGCACTCAAAACCAACAACACTTGCAAGGACAAATAGAACGAACAGTGTTTACCAATAACATGCACTAAACCAGCAGCACTTGCAAGGACAATAGAACGGAACACAGTTCAACCAATTACACATGCCACTCAAACCAACAGCACTTGCAAAGGACAAATAGAACGGAACACAGTCAACCAATAACATGCACTAAAACAACAGCACTTCGCCAAGGGACAAAAGAACAGAACAAGTCAACCAATAACATGCACTCAAAACCACAGCACTTGCAAGGACAAATAGAACGGAACACAGTCAACAATAACATGCACTCAAAACCAACAGCACTTGCAAGGACATCAATAGAACGAACACAGTCAACCAATTAACATGCACTCAAAACCAACAGCACTTGCAAGGACAAATAGAAATC
>JAWPHD010017271.1:0-45447 GCA_037043455.1 Cyrtodaria siliqua | reverse complement strand
GACCGAAAGCGCTCTTGCAGTTCGGATTATTGTCTATCCGAGTGGAATCAGAGACGATTTCTGTACTTGAGCTATTAACACACGTGACACAAATACAGTGTGTCTATACATACGTGTTATATAGAAAAAGTGTGTATACACAATATACACATTCAAACATTAAAAACTGTTAAACCAATTGACGGGTTACTTAACACAAAAACAATCATACATGGTTATATAATAACCAGACTATACTGTCCATAAGTATACAGAGTAGTAAGTAACCGTAATCAACTGTTGTTGGTGATAAAATCAATCACAAACACATTGTACCACCCTTGTGTACAATATGCATAAGAACAACAACAAACGCAAAACCCTGGGGGTGAGAAAATCCCCCGTGCGTAGTGTGCTAACTGGGCAGGTCGCTTCCACGAGGTAATCTGGAATCTCTTCTTTGGTTAGACACTCGTACCCCCCCCTATACAAAAAATATACAGAAAGAAATACAGAGAGCGGAATTGTTAAAATATGCGCATGAAATGAAAACACTGTTTTTGGATTTTAGTTTTTCTGTGCTTACATACAAATGACATTACAATAATCATTACCCAGTAGAGATCTCGTACATTATCAGATTACTGCCGAAGGGTAATTAAGAGGATTACGCTAATCCAGTCCTGATATATCGGCGGTAACATGGTCAGAAGAATTTCTCACCTTAAGCGTGAATTAGCTGATCACACTGAGCGTGTCAATTGATTCGCTGCGAAACAGCCAAAAAAAGGAATACTGTAGATACACAGATGGAACCAATTAAGTACCAACGCACTACCTAGTGTATAAAAACACCAGCAGCGAAATATTTCATCAGTCGTTGTCCCTACATCGACTGCGTTACACGCACGTTTTCAGCTCTGAAAACATCGTATAATTCATTTCTATTAGCAATCTTTACAACAGATAATCTCTGTTACAGTACAGATTTACACACTACTGGAGGTACTCCAGCATTTGTTTCAGTATCAACCCGACGTGTAAACTGCATATTCCTCGGAATATATACTGTATGACACATTCGTGTCAGAGTTTGCTAATATATATATATATATATTATTTGTCTTTATAACATATTTACTCACTTTTGGAGGTACTCCAAAATTTGTTTCGGTATCAACCCGACGAGTAGATTACAAATACTGTATTCCTCGGAATACATGCTATAATAAGACATATTTAAGATTTACACACATATGGAGGTACTCCAGATTTTGTTTCGGTATCAACCCGACGTGTAAACTGCATATTCCTCGGAATATATACTTATGACACACTCGTGTCATAGTCTGATTGTGTCATAGTCTGCTAATATATATATATATATATATTATCTGTCTTTAAAACATATTTACTCACATTTGGAGGTACTCCAAATTTTCTTTCGGTATCAACCCGACGAGTACATTACAAATACGATATTCCGAGGAATAGGTGATATCATAAGGCACATTTAAGACGGTTTCAACCCAGTCGTGTCTATAAACCTTGCTGCACTTTTATATAAAGACATTATATGCGGTATCAACCCCACATGTTTATGGTACTACTGTACTATGAAATATCATTTTCAATAAAAACCGCACATATATAAAGTTTTCAATCTCTGTTATAATCCTATTAGGACAGATTGAATAAACTATATATACTTAGTTGGTCTATCACAGTGTACCTTCATAAAGTAAAACCTCACTACATTAGTTAATGAGATAACTTATACGTTAAATAGAAATCGTTTAGGATTGCATGTTGCAACTGAAGAAGGTCAATAGACCGAAAGCGCTCTTGCAGTTCGGATTATTGTCTATCCGAGTGGAATCAGAGACGATTTCTGTGCTTGGGCTATTAACACACGTGACACAAATATAGTGTGTACATACGTGTTACATAGAAAAAGTGTGTATACATAATATACACATACAAACATTAAGAACTGTTAAACTAATTGACGGGTTACTTAACACAAAAGCAATCATACATGGTTATATAATAACTATACTATACTGTCCATAATTATACAGGGTAGTAAGTAACCGTAATCAACTGTTGTTGGTGATAAAAGCAATCACAAACACATTGTACCACCTTTGTGTACAATATGAATAAGAACAACAACAAACGCAAAACCCTGGGAGTGAGAAAATCCCCCGTGTGTAGTGCGCTAACTGGGCAGGCCGCTACCACGAGGCAATCTGGAATCTCGTCCGTGGTCAGACACCCGTACCCCCCCTATACAAATCAACAAAAGAAGTGCACCTGACGCGATCGGAAAGTAACTGCCGAGATAAGGTTTTATCTCCGGCACCCTGTTTCTCGGCATAATTGTGTAGATCAACATGATAAAAGAGCCAGTAGTCACATGTCCTCTCCGTGTCTCTCGTTTGCACAACCATTCCCTTTCCAACCCGATATGACGTAACCCTTAACACGCTAATATATATTATGGACTGTTCTTTCTTTGAATTAAGACCATTCCATTTATGTGACAAAGGGGTGTTTTGTGGAAATGACTGATCAGCAACCAGACATTGTAAACCCTGATCAGCCTGCGAGTTTTATTTGCTTTAACTCGCAGGCTGATCTGGGTTTACAATGGACGCAAAGGCTATTATAGTCGCGCTTAGCGGGTTAATCAAGAGTCAATGATGTGTGTTAGAATTTAGATTAACAGTGCCTTAGATATTGAGCTTAATAGCGTGTTAGAAATGGAGCTTTTTAGTTTCTTTGGGATTGAGCTTATATGTGGACCAGGTAAAGTCCATTACGTCGGTAAAGGTCAGTATATCGGTATATATAGATAGGTGGGGACTTTATAGAGATTAAGGCAGGATATACACAAGTGGGGATGTCATACAAATATTAACAGGTGAGAATGTTATAGAGACAGGGTCGGTTTCAACAGGTGAAGACTTTCTAGAGATAAGAGAGTGACTAGATGATGAAGAGGCTTTCTAACAAGATGGAATTGTATCATTAGGTAGGGACTTTATAAAGATAATGTGACCCTATCAAAAGGCGAATGCTTTATATATATGAGATATCATTCGGCATGGATGTTATAGAAAGAAGGGGACAATTTCAACGGTCTATTTGTCTACGGCTTGGTATTCCAATGTAGCTGCACTATAAAGTTGAACATAGAGCTCTCGGAGACAAGTCGACACCCTCGTGATATGATTACACGATTCAATCCGTTAAAATCCATACATATATTCATCACATTATGATCCTTTAAATAGAAAAAGCGTTATTTCTCAATGTTAAGTCCGGACAACTCAAAAGTCTGATTTGTCCCCTTAACAACAGGTTGATGTTTTGACAATAACATTAAAATCATATCCTAATTACGCTTTGATACTCTCCGCTTTAGGATCTGACAACACTCCCTTGTAGGTCACGTCAGATCGACCTTTCATCTAATAACTATTCATGAGAATATCAACTAAATTCAACCAATGAAATCGCGCGTTTCATATGAACTTCAGATGACGTTCGAGTGAACTGAACAAACGAAAATCCACTGTCCTAGATCTATATCCGAATAAAGATAAAGTCTTCGTGTGTTACTGCTGTGGATTGCACGATAAATTCAAAGAAATGCACTTATTATATAAATGGCATGTTATATCAAGATACGAAGAAAATCATGGGTATTTTGAAAATATATATTCCACCAAAATTATTACGACATTAGTAATCTAAATGGTAAGTATATATTCCACCAAAATTATTATGACATTAGTAAAATAAATAGTAAGTCATACACATAGTTCACCTGGTCCGCTTATCTCAACTGATAGTGAACTCGTCTGTTGACCCACGAGTGTCATGTTAGTGTGGATTCAATCCCACGAATCGGTAATTTTTTTGTACTGCTATCAGATTCTGTCAAACAATCTTTTCTTTATTTTATTTTTTTCAGTAAATATTCAATAATGGTTGGTGGATTATGTTTGTCAACGCAATTATTTTGTGTTTTATAAGCTAAAAGCTACGGACATCGTCTCTTTCAATACCGAGCGTAGACTGCTCCACAGTGTTTTACTGAAACGCGACATGTGCGGTGAAGCAGTCTATATTTTGTAGGCTGAAATATTCGTAAGGTCAATCTGACGTGACCTCTAATGGAGAGTTGTCAGATCCTTGTAGCATAGAGTATCGTACCGTGATAACGGGTCTGATTTTAATGATATTGGTGTTTGGATTACAAGAGTGACTAGATTCCGAAAAAAACATTCAGTAGAGCCAGAAAATGCTATAACACGTTGACCTGCGGGAATATTAAACATATCACCAACGTGATTGACATTTTAAAAACAAACACACGTAAACAGTTCATTTGTTTAATTAGTCCCCTACCGGTTCACAAGATTATATCCGTCCGTCCGCAAAATACGGATCCTGCCATTTCGTGAAAACTATTTCTGATATTGAAACGAAATCTGATGTGTGCATCGGTGGCAATATGAAGATGATGCAAGTCTATTTTTTTATTTGTTCAAAATTGTGGTTGTCATGGCAACACAAAGGGAAAAAGCGGATCCTAAAATTTCATAAGAAAAATGAGGAAGCGATATTGCACAGACATATTAATTTTATTAGGTCTGTGGATATTGAAACAAGATATGGTGTGTGTATGCGGGGCAATCAGGAGATGATGTATGCCCTTCTTTTTCTTTTTCTTTTTTTAAATTTAGTTGCAATAACAATAAATGAAAATAACGAATCCAGCAATTTTTTTTGAAATCTATTTGACCTGATATTAAAACAAAAGTTAGTGTGAGGATCAGGAGCAAAAAGGAGAAAATAAACATTCTGATGATGGATCATGTGTTTATTCGAAAACTATTTCAGATTTGTTTAGATTTGTTTTTATTATACCATTTAGCATAGACCTACAACCAGGGAGTACATTATATAACGTACTCCCTGCTACAACCCATGAATACATGCGCATACAGGTAAGTTTTTTCGCGCATGAGCATTGCGCTAAATTACGCACCGTCTTGCGAATTGTTCAATTAATGTAAGAAAATATATGTATTGTTGTTAATATATTTGTTTTGAGAATAGTACATAAGTTAGATGGATCATTTGAAGCTGATGTGAGAGATAATTCTTAATTCTTTGTTCTTTATGGCGATGTCTGTTTAGCTTTTAGAGTTACAATTAAAGGGAATGTATAGCGACACAGCCGAACAAGCTCTGTTATTGAGAGTTCTGAAAAACTTGGAAAAAGGTGAAAGAATTATCAAAAGCGGATGATAAACAAAACAGATATGACCATTTATAGGTTGTTCTAAAACGAACATGGGAGCCGCCATTTTTAGAACTATGACGTCATAGTTCCATATTACCATATATGGAATATTGATAAATATCATTTAAAACGAAGAAAATCACTGCAAATGAATGATTTTTTTTTTACTGGTCATATAAAGCATTATTGCCATTAAGTATTACATATTTTTTATACAGTTGCTGTCATTTTTCCCCTATAAATAAGTAATTTTTCATATTTATAAATATTCCATATATGGTCATTTAGAACCGTGATGTCATAGCTCTCAAAATGGTCGCTTCCATATCCATTTCAACAGGAACTTTAAATGATCATATCTTCTTTGTTTATCATCCGATTTTGATAATTCTTTCACCCTTATTCAAGTATTTCAGAACTCTCAATAATAAAGATGATTTGGCTGTGTCGCTACATTCCCTAACAAAATATCCTTCGTTTGATCCAGGGCGTTATATAATTATCAGCCCAGGTTTGATCGGTAGTGAAATATGCTAGCTACCGCTCACGCCCTCTAGGCCGGGTTGAGCAGAACTCAATATTCTTAAAAATCAACAGCACAGAATTCTAACCATCCCGAAGATGGGAAGCATATGGCGGTGGATATAGCAAAATTTGTATCTTTATTTCATCCCCTATATCCAGCGGCGTATGGTCCCAGGATCTAATAAAATTGTATGCCGCGAAGAGCGAAATAAACAAAAAGGAATTTAGTTGGGAGCAGCGGTTATGAAGCCTGCGTATCACAAGTAACCTGCCAAAAGACTAAACTAAAAAGCAGACAACATATCCTATGAGTGGTTCAACAATACCCAGAGACTTTTACCGGCCGGAGTTGTGGAACCACCGATTCGAAAATTAAGCAAGAAAACAAAAGTAATTGAAAATTTACCACCGATCACTAAATATAAGTATCGGGCTCAGCGATCTCCAAAGATCAAATAAATAACAGTACTGATTGCAAGCGCGGGGAGACGTTTTACTGCCGCCACACTGCACAAGCAACGCCACTGTGCTATAAAATAAAAGAGTATGATAATGGACCTTTGGAAACGGCCGAGTACGACACATACGAAATATTGCAGTCTCGGTTTGATTGAGACTGTTCATGAGCGGTAGTGAAATATGCTAGCTACCGCTAACGCCCTCTAGCCCCGGGTTGAGCAGAACTCAATTGTCATAAAACTCAACAGTACAGAATTTTCACCATCCCGAAGATGGCAAGCATATGGCGTTGGATATAGCAATATTTGTATCTTTATTTCATACCCTATATCCAGCGTTAAGCCTTAGTGTTTCATGCCAATATTTTCCCCCACAAAATTTCAAACTGAGTTTTCTCCCAGAATGCAATTTAAAATCCATTTCCTTAAATAATCAGTTGTAAAATACGCCTGCGTAAAATGTTCATGATGTTAAAGTCCTAAATGACGCCCGCCACCTAAGATACTCATCTTGCCATGCGTCATTTTCACCTTTGAACGCCTCTATCAAGAGACGTAAAAGTCATATTATTCCGCCTCCTGCTCGTTGACGCTTGGAAAAAGAGCATTACGCCTAAAAACCAGTTGGAATCCGTCTACAGTATGCCTTGTTTCCGTCTGCTTTTTTCATACAGGTGATGTCAATGTTCTGGAAACAAATTAGTCAATCATTTAGTGTTGTACAAATTATTATTATAAACTAATGTACATTATCCTTTTGTTTATTTTATATGTACGGCTAGCATATATTTGCAAGACATCTACTTACATATGTACACATTTTACGAAAGCAGACGCTGAAAATCATTGCAGCATAGGCCACTATATTTATTTTATAGATCGATAGATACTTTTACGTCAAATTTCCAATAGGCTATAAAGCCCGTGAGGATACAAATACAAAGTATAACATGGTAGCAGTGCAGTAATTAGTACATATACATGTATATATATATATATACGAAAACGGTAAGTATATATTATATCACAATATAACTTTCACAAGCCATTATGCAATCATGTGTACTGATAAAGTGTTAACAACAGTACATAGAGATTTACATATTATTTACAACTTCATTCGCGCACGATCACACGCGGGCGTGGGCCGCGCATGTACACTCGTTGTTCGAAAAAAATAGTTATATTCTATATAACACTTCATTTCTTAATTTAAAAGCTTCATAAATAAATATACCTAATTTACGAATTCTAACTTTATTTGTTGAGTTAATTAATTCTATATATTTAATCATGTTAGGACGTTTCCAAAAATATTTAGATATATATTGATTCCTTAACTCCGAAAATCGTTCACACTCTAAAACAAAATGAAATCCATCTTTTAACACTCTACAAAGATCACACGTTCACAGGTATTCTAATAGGTTTAACCCATCTGCCAGATTCAATTTTTAATCTATGAGATGAAACTCTTAGTTTTGTAATTGACTGACACAATTTGTACACATTTATATTTTCTAAATATGGCTGAATTTGAAAAATTGCAATACTGTTATAGAAAATAGCTGTGCTTGAGCTCTGCAACCTATATGATTCCAATTTTGAATAAAATGATCATTCAATCTTTGTTTAATAATGTTAATAAATATCTTTTCATTTCCAACACCTTGTTGGATCCATACATAATAAAAACCTAGTGAAGCTAATACATGTTTAACAAGTGATGCCCAGTTAACTTTTTGTGGATACAATTCCAAGTCACTAAACATCATATTATACACAATTTTAACATATTTTGGTTCCTTCAGTTGTACAATTTTTAACCAATATTTTATAATAATGAGATATCTCTTAGTAATGAAAGATGTTCTTCCCAACTCACCGTATATAAAATCATTTTGTGTTGTCTTTTTAACCACTAAAATCCTTTTACAAAACTGCAAATGGACTCCTTTGCTTGTATAAATCCCTAGGTATCACATGAATAGTTCAGAATGGATGTAATTAACTTATCAAAAAGGTCCTATTTGTGTTTTGGTGAAATAATTGTAAATTTGTAAGAGTATTTGTTCATTTTAAAAATTGCATTTTGCGCTTGACCCGAAAGAGTAGTTTGAGCTTTTGTAAAAGACCCACCAGTAGAAAAAAACATCCCTAAATAAGTAAACTTACTGACAGTTTCTATCACTCTGTCTTCGTAATAAAATGCTAAATTTCTGGGCAACATTACCCCTTTTCTAAATGTCATTACTTTTGTTTTTGTCGAATTAACTTGTAATTTACATTTACTACAATAGTTTGATAATTCCGTAACTCTTTGGGTGATTTAGCAAAGATAACTATATCATCCGCGTATAAAAGCATAAACATTTTAAACATATTGACATCTAATCCTTCTAGTCCACTACGTAAGTATTCACTTTCAATATCGTTAAGAAACATGGAAAAAAGAAAAGGTGACAAACATTCGCTGACATGCTCATCACTTAGATTATTACAACATTTTACTTTAGATTTAACACTTGTATACTTCGATTTAATTATGTTAGGAATTGTCCCTCTAATTCCAAATTGGGTTAACTTGTACCATAACTTATCTCTAACTACGTAATCGAATGCTTTGTTTATGCAATTTTAAGTCTTTATTCTAAATAAGAACATGTATTATCTAGTAGTTGAGGCCCTAATAAGGGCATATAAAATGTTTAAAAATTGTCAAAAAAATAGTTTTTTATAACCTTGTAACAAAGAATGATCTTCAATTCCTATTACCTTTAATTTACAATGATTTTCAAATATGTATAAAAAATGTCATTTTCAACCAAAACATAAATTAAATGAGGCCCTTTAAAGGTTTTTTTTTGTAATATTTTTTTGAGCAATTAAACTATTTCAGACACAACATGTCTCTTTATTTTCGCTCATAAAAATAAGAAAATTAAACAGAGAAACAACACATTAAAGAAATTATAACATTTATTTCAGTTGTATTACATTAAGTGAGGCCCCTCTTTGGTGTATATTTGTACATACATAAGAGACAGATCATATATTCATGAATTTGTAATTATATTGAAAGTTATATGCACTTATATACACATTGAACACATACCTAATTCAAAACTGAACGTCAAATTACATTGTGCAGCAAGTTTTTTTAACAAACAATTCCTAATAGAGAAATAGTATCAATAAACTTCCTTTGTCCATTGTCATACTCTTTTTTCCAATATTCAATCATTGCGAAGGCCTGACTATATAAGAATATTTGGGGGGTTTTCAGTGTGAGATCGAAATTTATTTCGAGTGATCTTCGAAAATGGCATTCTCAAGATTGGCCAACAAAAAAACAAATTTTCTTTTTATTTTATGCTTTAATCATGTACATGTTTTACAGCGTTTTGATAGCCGATCAGATATTTCAATTCCTCACGTGTAGCCCCATCTTTACAGACAATTTACTTTAACTCAGTAAATACTACGAAAGTGAAATAGTGCACAAGAATTTAAGTAATTAAAAATTGATTAAGTTCAAAATATCAGTTTTTTCCAACAATACACGCAAACAAATGAGTCTCAATTGTAAAAAAGTAGTCCCAAAAACCAGTGAGATAACACATTGGTATTCTACTATTTTCAAACAGTGAGATACCAATTTTATCTGACTGTCGTTGCAAAGCATAAAATAACAAGAGGTTAATGACCTTGAAGCTCTACTGATTGATTTTGATTTCAGGAAGTAGTCGCTAGACTTGTTTTTTGAAAAATTATTTTGAATTTCCGGCCGACCTGAAATTTTGCTAGGATCAATTAGACATCAAGAGCAACATTCCTGTGAAGTTTCATGAAAATCCGTCAAGTAGTTTCAGAGGAATAGTCGCTACAAGTTTTCATTATATAACTCTATGTAAACAAAGTTGGCCGCTGACAGCCATGTTTAACATCGAATCAAAACGATTTTTGACAAGGACTAATATCATGTCATGCTGATCATTTTAGAAAAAGTCCCATATCAATATCACTTATAGTTTTCAAGAAGTAGTCGCTACAAACTTGTATTTTGAAAATCTATTTTTAGCCATGGCAGCCATCTTGAATTTCCGGCCGAACTGAAATTTAGCTAGGATCAATTAGACATCAAGAGCAACATTCCTGTGAAGTTTCACGAAAATCCGTCAAGTAGTTTCAGAGGAGTAGTCGCTACAAGTTTTCATCATATAACTCTATGTAAACAAAGATGGCCACTGGCAGCCATGTTTAACGTCGAATCAAAAAATTATTTGACTCTGATAACCATCATGTCATGCTGATCATTTTACTAAAAGTCCCATATCAATATCACTTATAGTTTTCAAGACGTAGTCGCTACAAACTTCTTTTTTAAAAATCTATTTTTAGCTGTGGCGGCCATCTTGAATTTTTGGCCGATCTGAAATTTTGATAGGATCAATTAGACATTAAGAGAAACATTCCTGTAAAGTTTCATGAAAATCTGTCAAGTAGTTTCAAAGGAGTAGTCGCTACAAGTTTTTAATCTATAACTCTATGTAAACAAAGATGGCCGCTGGCAGCCATGTTTAACGTTGAATCAAAACAATTTTTGACAAGGACCAACACCATGTCATGCTGATCATTTTAGAAAAAGTCCCATATCAATATCACTTATAGTTTTCAAGAAGTAGTCGCTACAAACTTGTTTTTTAAAAACCTATTTTTAGATCTGGCGGCCATCTTATTTTTCACATCAATCTGAAATTTTGCTAGGATCAACTAGACTTCATAGGCAACATTTCTGTAAAGTTTCATGAAAATCCATTCAGTAGTTTCAGAGGAGTAGTCGCTACAAACAAAAGTTTACGGACAGACGGACGGACGACGGACCCCGCACCACGGCATAAGCTCTGCTGATCTCTGATCAGTAGAGCTAAAAACTATTATTGGTTATCCAGTTTCATCTGGAAAATGTCAAATTAGCCTAAATTGTACATAACACGTACATGTAACTGTACTTTTAACGCTTATTTTCTCTTTCGCACTGCCCACTGCACATGCATTGCTGAGTACATGGGATGTTTGCCTTGCAATGTCTACGGCATGTTGTTGTACAGTTGCATTTGACTAGTTCTTGACAACCTTTTGAAGTCTCAGGGAGAGTACTCCAGAACGGAATCCAGTTATCAGATTCTTTAGCCCACACCCACTCAGTGGTCGATGGCAGTACAGCCATCCGAAGGAGCATTTTATCCAAATACGACCGCTCTGGTAGACAGTTCGCAGTATATGCTGGACATGCGCACTCTGTGATCATCAATTTGTCTATTTCCATATGAAAACATGTTTCCTGGCAATGTTGACAGTTTCAAAAGCCGATGTTCTGGAGTACATGAGAGTAACAAATCTTTTGAGCATATCAGTATCCTCATCAGTGACTTGCTCAGGGGCTGAAGATAAACGCTTGAAGAGCCAATGTATATATATTTCTGGCATAGGTTACTTAGAGGTTAATATACGGCCGTGGTGTGCCTTTTGTCGATAATGGCACACCTAGTGCATTAATGGCCCGAGGGCTTTAGCCCGAGGGCCATGCACTAGGTGTGCCATTATCGACAAAAGGCACACCACGGCCGTGTATTTGCCTTTTTATTACATACCTTACTATATTTATAAACATATAAGTACTGTAGCCAACTAACAATTGTTTTGCAAATAAACGAATTACTGTACGTATGTTAAATTAATAAGCTAATAAAAAAGTACGTTAAAATCAGTTTTCTGCCTTGTCTGTTTTTAAAAACGACGCCTGTCACTAGATCTATAATGATTTATTTCGTCGTTTCAACGAAAACAATATTTACTGGGCTGTAAAAACTGCAGTCGAGATTTCAACGTCCGCTCCTGCGCTCTATAGCTCTCCACTATGACGTTTTTGGTGCTTGTTGACGTTACAGTCATGTTGCTTGATGACGTCGACGTCATCGCGTGCGGACAGTCTGTTGCTACTGTGCCGATTTTCCATAATCCATAATGGCACAGTGTGCCGATTATGGATTTCGAAAAAGGACTGATAATCATTGTTTTTCTACTGAAATGTGTTACTATTTATAGTAAGGTATGTAATAACACATATTAAACGCACTCTTTTTACCAATGCCATTAAATGACAAAACCGTATCACAACCTGAGATTGCGAGAAACAGTAGATGTCCCCAAGAGGCATCGGGGACAAGACGCTCAGAAATCATATGTGCTGGTATGTATTGGAAATTCTTGGCATGACCAAATGCATTCCAAAGGCAACAATCAGAAGTAGCAAATGAACTGGCAATGGCAATGGCTAATACTTCAATGTCAGTTGGCATATAAAAGTATGTTTTTGCAATCGCTATTGAAAGCATGCGCTGTGTGGATCATCATCCTGTAATCTGCCTCCTTGAGGTTACATCTATTTCGACGTTTCTTTGCAAACCTTCTCGCCTCTCAACGCTGCCGGTTCGAATCCCACTGGTAGCTCGACTTATGAGAAAGTGTCGATTCTTACGGTTTTCGGGAGGTCTACAGTACTGGTTCTACCCAGGAAGAGTGTGTGGCCTCCACTACTAACAAATCGACCGTCAAATATAACATAACATGTGTTGAAAATGACGTAAAACACAATACAAACAAACAAATCTATTTCGCTTTCTCCAACATACTTCAGGGCATTCTCTATATATGTCGAAATGACAGTTTTCCCTATCACAAATTCGAAACTCTCTACACACTTTGAAAGGTACTGATACAATCCAATTTTGTTTCTGTCATTTTGAAGAAATGTTTTCCAATTTTGAGGTATCATGGTTGTAGGTAAGACTTTCACAGTCTCTACCGTACCTCTAGTCTGTCTTGTGTAGGCCTTCAAACTGTCATCTCTATATACATCCCATACAATGTCAAGTCGTACCACCTGCTTTACGATGTACGGCAGAAATACTTTGTTGGCATAGTCTTCGAATGTTGTTATCATATCATTGGCTTTTTGTGGGTCAAGTCATTGAACTACAGCCACTCCGTCAATGACAATACAGTCAACAGCTGGGTATTCATTGGTTTTATAACATAATTGGTTCCAATAGATTGGACTTGCTACCGAATTTCATTTCATTGTTCTCAGCCATTGCTGGTCCAACTGTGATTTTCATGAGCGAAGAAGTTATCAACGTCCCCATCTCTATGTTGGCAGGCTTTATTCATTCTGCTGAAGAACAAGTCTATGTCTGTCTTCATGGTCTTCATTTGTCTTTGTTCTTTAATGATTGTTTTTGTCCTTTATTACGAAATAAGGGTTGGTTGTTTCTAGTGAGCGGTTCATAGAATGACCTTCTCATTGCCTATGTTCTCTGATACCAAATTATCATACTTTTTTCACCTTTTTCCGCTTCTCTCGCAGATCCTATTGCATTTGTTGTCATCATGACTTTCGAGTCCGATGTCTTTAAGCAGAATCTGTAAACAACAGGAGGAGTGCTGTTATCGCTGGTGTTCTCTTAGATCAAGTACCTGCTTTTGTATGATGACCATGACAAGAAGTCATATTTGTCTATTGTTGACCTGCCAATGTTGTTTTTAACATGTTCTAGACAGTCTGACTGTAATGTGACAAAACCTGGATTCTGCTGATTTGGTGGAGGTTCACATCCGTAAATCACTGTGGGTTGCGGAGTGTTAGTCCAAAACGCTGTCGGTAGTACATCTAAGTACTTCTCTGGAAGACACTTCGTAACTGTTCGTCCCTGTAATGATCGTACATGAGGGAATAGGATTTAGAATCCTCAAGATATTCATATACATGTTGTGAAAGTGAGATGGCTGTTCCATGAAAACCATCAGTTGACTTACTGACTGTGGGTTATGGTCTATATTGCATAAGGTTTCCAGTCGTGTAAAGCCCATTTCTGATTTATGGCGGGCACACAATTCCGGTGCCTGGGCCGAGTGGTAAACGTCTCTGAATTGAAATAAATTGCCCCTCATCGCTGTAGGTTCGATCTCTCAGGGGCCTAGGAAACTTTATGTGAGGAAGCTATCCAGTTGGCTTGTGAAACGTCGGTGGTTTTACCCCGGTGCCCGAGCGTGCATGAAAAATTCCCGGAGGGGCAACTGGGGTCTTCCTCCACAAGAGGAAGCTGAAAGGTCGCCATATGACCTTAGCTGTTGGTGTGACTATAAAATCCAATTCAATTCAATTCCAAGGTGGCCTGACATGAAAACTATAGTAACAGCCAAATAAAGTATACACATGGATGCATCTTTTAAACAATAATTACATGCAAATAACGTCTGTGTCAACACTGCCAGTGTCGTCTGCAAAATGTTTGGTAAATGGCGAATTTTTAAAAAAGGAAATAACTGAAATATATCAAACAACCATTTCCTTACAAAGGGAATAAATAAAAATGGTTGTTATAGGATATACATTGTTTTAAATAGTGTTGTTACTAAATTCATATATATTTCTCGGTTTTAGACAATTTAAGTTGATTTATGACAAATAAAATCAATCTTTGAACCTCAATATGGGCGTCACTCGGGCTTGAAATTTAAGTACGGGCCTCATATATGCATTTTATGTTTAAATCAGACCTTTTTTAATTACTTACACATGTTAGTGTTGTGTAAAACTATGTTTGAGTAATTATAATACTATATATTTATCCGTAATAGTAACACCTTATCACTGGGCTTAGACAATATCATATGCCCCCTTTGGGGCCTCATTTAAGCAGGAGACAGAGCCTCATGATTGTCTCCTGGACTTTTTTTAACAAGCTTGGCCTATAGTATAATCATGCCAAGTTTGGTGATTTTTACACCATTTCCACATTAATGTTGCATATCCAGCAGACTATAATGTGTAGAATGTGGCAATATTTCCGGGATCTTTACGTCCGGGATTTTTTACGGAGCATAATGAAACCGTACGTGAAACTGAATGAAACCGCAAGTATTGGAATGGAATAAGTGCAAATCTGTATTGTAATGGAATAATACCTTTTTATGGAACAATGCCCATTTATAATGCGGTATTCTCGTAAATACCGCCGTGTTATACATAAATCGATGAGTTTATTCGCTGCCTATATGGTTTTCATGATTGCACATGTAATGGTAAAGTAGCAATGAACTGTTTCTTTGAGTTTTTCACTTTGATAACGCAATCTGGTAGCAGTGAGACGTTTATCTCTGTTGTAATGCACACACTAACACATACGCATCCCTTACATGTGAACACCTGTATTTCTGTGCTGATGTGTACTTCTAGCACGTCGTGCTCCAAAGTTGAATTGTAATCAGTATGTAAGGCAAATCAAGGTATTTGAACAGAGAACAGTCACCCACCTTGATTCAAAATGTTTGGTAGGAACAACTGATGGTAAAACTCGGGAAGAATGTTTATGGTAAGAAAAAAAATGGTCGTGGCGTGTTTACGTCAACATTATTTTTTCAATATTGTTTTAACACTCGTGACTTGATATGTTATTATGCTAAACTTCGTTTCCAGTCCCTACCCAGATATATGCTATTTCCACTCGGCAGCTATTTTACACTTGCGTAAAACTTTGCTTGTTATTATTATTATTATTATTAACTTACTCTTCCAGAGCTGATTCTGGTATATGAAAACTTCTACTTAAAATGCTCAAAGACGTGTCTGGAATATCAACTTTTTCTTCCATTTCCATCAGAACCGATGATAGATTGGTGTGGTTCGGGAATCGTCATGTTGTCAAATGGAATCGACAGTTCTCCGGAGTTGTCCTGCGAAATGATGAACGTTGTATTAAGAACTGGATTACCCTCTTCCTGGTCCGGACAATCGGCACAAACAAACTGCCTGACCAACTGACCCTACATCATCTGCCGATACTCGATATGGGATATACCTGCAAAATATAATTTATTTATATGTTACAGACATACGAAATAGAAGATTTTCGAAATGTTCCATTAAATACATATATTATAGGAAAATAAAGAATAAACATAGCTTCTCGCATTCATTTAAATTAATATTTGTATTAAGAATTTCTTATAGCAAGTATAGCGTTATACAAGATAATGACCATTCATATATATATACATATATAAAAATTACGTATATATGTATAAGAAAAAAAATAATGTAAAACAACAACATTTACCTGTATTGCAAAGACGATGCTAGCGGTTGCACATGTCACATTGTAGAGAATGCTGCCTCTTTGCTACATCTTTCGTACACATCACGCAAAAGGCTGTTGCAGACATTTTCAGTTTATGTATGTTCTATTGTGTACACATATGTAGCAGCCATTATCGATAAGTAATTATCGTGCAACGTCACTACATATAGCGGGACTTTGTTCGAAAAATCGTTACGCTCTAGCGATCCGCTCTAGACTAAAGATTAAGGAGGTGTTGCACCACACAATATGGAGCATCACTGTGGACTCACCGACGACGCTAATGAGTATGTGAATACGGTAATGCTCTCTCAGGGTGCGTCGGTACTATTAAAAACACCGGTAGCTACTGGCAGGAAGCGCTTTTTGTCAGCGTCAGATGTAACGGAAAGCGAAGTAAAGAAAGTCAAAAGTGACAAAAGTGATGATGCAAGGCAATTTGGTAAAGCAAAAAGAAACTTTATGAATCTTGACAATCAGATACGTGATGACAAAAGTGAAAAACAGGGTAAGTCAGATAATGAGACCATAAATGGGACTAGCAGCAGTACAAATGAACCTCCAAAAGCTAAAAGGCAGATCAGAGTATAAATGAAGAACCTGAACATATTGTGACAAGAGCAGAAGTGCATAAAGATACTGATATAGAAATCAAAGACATGTTAAAGAAAATGTCAAATGATATGCATAAGATGCAAGACATTGTAAATAGTAGGATGGACATGATTGAGTTGAAAATAGACCAATCAGAGAAAAAAATGACCGACACAATTACTGATAAAATAACAAAGATAATAGACAAACGAGTTAGTTCAGAAGCAGCAAAGTTAAGAAAAGAATTAGACAATAAGCTTAGTGATATGAGAAAAGAATTTGATAATGAAATAGCTCAAATCAGTCGTAAATTAGAGAGAGGGGAAGATAGTAGTAATGACAAGACACCGGAAGACAAACCAGATGTATCACTTAATGTGGTCATCCGTGGTCTACCTGAAACAATCAATGAAAATGTGCAAGCAAAGGTAGATGCTCTGATTAAAGATGGTCTAAAAGTAAGAGACGTCAATGTTGAAATAGCAGTAAGAAAAGTGTCAAGAATGGAAAATAAAGCAGGTATTATAATAGTAAAGTTTAAGACCAAGGAAGATAAGAAGAAAGTGATGATTTGTAAGAAATCGCTAAAGGGGCATAGATCATATGATAGAGTGTTTATCAATCATGACAAGTCAACACAGGAGAGAAGGTTAGCATCAAACATGCGCACATTGGTCGAGGCAGTTAAACGTGGGGATGCCAATATAGCGGTTCGTGGTTCCAGAGTTATTCCCTCTAAAGACTTTGCGGATAGAGGTGAATGTATTCGGGTAGATAGTCGAGATCGGAATGACAGACAGGTTAGTGATAATCGCGATCGAAACAATTACAATAGATCATATCGGTTAGATCATCACAACGAGAGATGTGACAATAATGAGAATACCCAGAGGGATCATGAGCATGTCGAAACTGCACAGCAATCAGATGGCATACAGCAGGTCGTGACGGGAGAAAAAATGGTCGATACAGTAGACAAGGCAATTGGCGAAGAGATAACTATTAGATCAAAGCAGGCTTTTGGAATGTCAATGTCAAGAGATAGGAACTATATTTATTTATGGGGATTTCAATAGTCGTATAGGAAATACACCACATTTTATTGAAGGAATTGATGTTGTTCCAAATAGAGATATTGTGGATTTTACATGTAATGATTATAGTGCTGCACTGATAGAGTTCTTAATTAACAGTAACTATTGTGTTTTAAATGGTCGTAATTGTGTAAAAAATGATTATCCTTGTATAAGACCACAGGGATCCTCGGTGGTTGATTACTGTTTAGTAAGTCATAACAACGTATCGATATTTAATGAGTTCAATGTGTATAGACCATCAGAGCTAGTTAACATTACAGGGGTTGTATTACAGGGGTTGTGCCACTGTCGGTTCCAGATCATTCTTTTATTTCATGGAGCATTAATATACCATGCCGTTATTTTGATAGTGCTGCAAATGATCATTCTGAATATACATTTGTTAAATATGATTTACATAATATTCCTAATGACTTTTTTCAAAACCCGAAATTAATAACGGATTTACATAATACTGTTTTTAATCTTGAAATGAGTTTAAGGACTCAGCATGACATTGATAATTCATATAATGATCTATGTAATTACATAAAAACAGAAATGAGTGCGAAACTACATAAACGGTCAATTACTTTAAATAGTGCTTCATCTAACAAAAGAAGAAAAATTGGTAAGCCCTGGTGGGATGATAATTTAACCACTCTTTGGAATAAAGTATGTAATGCTGAACAATCGTTTATCAAATGTAACGATGTTTATCAGAAAAAGGTTTATAGAATTGATTTTATAAAATGTAGAAAGGCCTTTAATAGGAATGTTCAAAGAAATAAAAGATTGTATTGGTTTAAGTTGCAAATGATTTGTTATCTGATATCGATAGTAATTCGTGTAATTTTTGGAAGTCTATCGGCAAAATAGGTGTAGGCTTTCAAAAGAAAAAGAAAATTCCAATGGAAGTAACAGATGATAATGGAAATATTGTCAAAGATAGCGAGTCTATATTATTAAAGTGGAAAAACAGTTTTTCAAATTTATATAAGTCTTCAGCTGATCAAAGTGTTCCGATTAATTTCGATAAGGAACATATAACACATAATGAATCTATTCCAGAATTTGAAAAAGAAATTACTATAGCTGAGATACAAAAAGCAATTTTTAATTCCAAAAAGGATAAAGCAAGCGGTATTGATGAAATACCAGCTGAAATACCAGCTGAAATATTTCGTAATGATACATCTGTTTCCATTTTACATGTTCTTTTTAATGTTTATTATATTACTGGTATTATTCCTACTGAATGGGGAAACGATATTGTTAATCCCATTCCTAAATCGTCAACTAACGATCCATTACAGCTAGAGGCATTACACTAGCTCCATCTATGTATAAATTGTATTGTTATATATTAAATCAAAGATTGTCTATCTGGACAGAAGCAAACAATATAATAACAGATGAACAACATGGGTATAGAAAAAGGAAAAGTACGACGGATCATCTATCGTCATTAACTAATATTATTGAAACCAGAATAAAAAAGAAACTTTCAACTTTTACTGCATTTGTCGATTTCAAAAAAGCATATGACACTGTAAATAGAAATCTGTTGTGGAATAAACTTTATGACTTAGGGATAAATGGTAAAATGTTGAATGCAATTATGTCTTTATATGCATCTGTTTCATCCTGTGTGCGAATAAATGGTTTAAATACAGAATGGTTTAATGTTACAACGGGATTAAGACAAGGTTGTTGTTTATCCCCATTACTCTTTAATTGCTTTATTAACGATTTAGCATTAAAATTGAAGTCGTTAGGTCTAGGAGTAGATATTGGTGATGGGGATAAAGTATGTGTTATCATGTATGCGGATGATATTGTACTGCTGGCCGAAAATG
Source organism: Cyrtodaria siliqua (assembly GCA_037043455.1). NCBI lineage: Eukaryota > Metazoa > Mollusca > Bivalvia > Adapedonta > Hiatellidae > Cyrtodaria > Cyrtodaria siliqua. Next base: position 25,434 of record JAWPHD010017271.1, on the reverse strand, counting down.
AAACAGATTTACAGCTATTGTTAAATACACTAGATGATTGGTGTGAAACCAATTTTATGTCAGTCAATATAAATAAAAATAATGTTGTGCATTTTAGACCAAGATCAAAACTACAGACGATTTTTGAATTTAAATGTGGCAGATCTGATAAAAAATAAATATGTATATTTAGGCCTTGTTTTAGACGAAAATCTCAATTATGTTACAGCTTCATTTGTTGCACAGTCAGCCAGTCGCGCGTTAGGACTGTTAATTTCAAAATATAAAACAGTTGGTGGGATGCCTTATAAAGTTTATACTAAACTATTTGATTCGTTGATTTGGTCTATTGTAGCTTATGGTGCAGCAATATGGGGTACTCAAACCTACTCTTGTATTGAAGCCGTACAACATAGAGCAATCTTTAAATCAGTTTATAATAAACTGGAATGTAAATAATAACTCGGAACGTGGTAGTAGTAATTTTGGTGGCAATAAATTACGTACTTATAAGTTATTTAAAACTACATTTGAAACAGAAAGGTACTGTAAACTAATACTACCAAGAAATCATAGGTCAGCTTATTCTAGATTCCGTTGTGGCGTAGCACCAATCAGACTAGAGACTGGCAGGGGCGTAGCTTGGCCTTTTTGACGACATAGGCCCGCAGTTAAAGTTATTATGATAGTGGGGTCCGGGGACATGCCCCCCACACCCCAATTTATTTTTATGTTAAAATGCATTAGGTGCGTGCTGACGTATATTTTAGACTTTAAGAAGGGCAAAGATAACTAAACAAATATATATGAAAATAATATTTTCTGGTTACTACGCCGCCTATACAGCCCCCCACCGCACCCCCGATTTTTATTGCATTTTTTGAATTTTGAATTTTTCTATTTCTGAAAATTAGGCGTAGGCCTGGGCCTACAGGGCCTATGCAGAGCTACGCCAATGACTGGAGATATGAAAGACTTCAGATTAGTGAAAGAGTTTGTCCATTTTATAATGTTCAGGTGTATAAAGAAAATCTTCATTTTTAGCAATGGTGTACTTCGAATTTTGGATGATGTGATAACATGGCTTACTTTATTTAGAAATGATGTCTCGTGTGCCATTTTTAGATAAATGGACAATTTTATGGACAAATTTATTTAACATAAAAAACAAAACATCTTAGAGTAAACTTGCGCTAAACTTTTCGAATATAAAGGGCACTATTTCTGCCAAATAAATATTGTTTCTGATATTATGTTCACATCAATAGTGTTGCATTAATGTCATCTATTATATCATTGACAATGTTCATGCCTATAATATGCATTTGGATGAAAATTTCAATTAACCATACCCCATCCATTTTGGATTTTCTTTTCAAAGATGGCAGACCAATAGCCCTTAACAATACCAATATAACTGATTCGTTATTTTGGAAAACTGCTTATTAATAATCCAAAGTCAGTATACATTTCACTTATTAAACAAGACATGTGTCCTTTTTATCCAATTTCAATACACAAATGTCCCGGCAAACAAAAATGAAAATGTACTCAAAATCCAAGACCTGTCGCCGAATCTACACAATAATGCTATTTCAAACAATTCGTCATTTTCAACATATAACCGTAAATAATGGAGGAGTTTGATTTATAAAAGCGTACACATTTGACACTTTAAAAATGTGCCATTTGCTTCTTGCATACCGTAGTCTAATCGATGAACCAACTGGTACCCTGTTGTATACCGCAGAGTAAGCAGGTGACCAGCTTATTCGCCATTCGACGGATAAATATATAATTAGCAAGGGGCGTTTAGGCAGTTTTCGAATCCAGAGTATTTATATCCATGCATTCAGTGTATGTAGTTCAGGTTGGGCAATGAGGAGATATTTTATCCTCCTTTTAGATTTTTTTCATCAAAAGTTGGTGTGTGGACCCGCTGCAATAAGGAGGTGATTGTTGTTAACATGTTTTATGGCCTGTGTGTGTGTGTACTTCTGAGGTTTAAAGTCCCTCCGCCAACTAAAACGCCTGGAGAACCCTGGTCGCTATGGGCACAATAGAGTCTGGACTTCTCTAGTGGAGTGTGTTGGTTGATCTGGTGCTGCTGCTGTGGTTGTCGCTTTTGTTGTGTGTGTGTAGGTGGTTGTCGCTTTCGCTCTGTGTAATCTTCGCTGCGGCGGTGAGGTGGTCTGGCATGGTGGTCTGCTGCTGGCGTGGTGGTCTTACATCCGCTACGGTGTCCTACATCCTCTAGGGGTGACGGTCTTGTTTAGGGCCACACCCATCACAGTATGACCCCTGCGCCGCACACACCGCCCGATGTCTGTGTCACCCTGAAGTCTTCTGTGGCCTATGAACAACCACGGTAGAATGTGGGCTTCCGCTGCAATGTGATGACCGGGGTTTATGGTTGAGTACAGGTCCATTGCAGCATCAGCCCGCGTACCGGTTCCGACTTCAGGGATCTGGAGACATCAGATGATGTGTGCTGTGATGGGACGCAGGTGACACCTTCACATTCAGTCAACCGATATTCAATTCAAACCTGAAAATGACAAGTTCTCAGGTATTGAATATCGGCAGTGCCCTCTCCACGACGTGCACGTAGTGAAGATCTAGAGAAGCATGTTTTATGGCCTTGGGGTATACTCTCTTTATTAGTTACCGACTTGCAATACAGTGTGGTATAGGCAGGGACTCATGTAATATAAACAGGTCCTTGGTATAGGCGAACATTCTCAAGTATGAAACGATTAATCACGCTCGCCGGTATGAATTCCCTCCCCTGAACGCTCTTTAGTCCAATTTGCGGAGGTGGACCCCTTAATTACTGTCTTTGTTAACACTGTTGAATTTTATGGGCTCTGTTTCTGCACAATCACTGGCATACCACGGTAAATCTGATGTTCTTCTTGATGCATATATCGCATTCGATGCAAGTATAACCAGTGCATTGAAATTATGTTGATGCAATTTATAAATTATGCAGAAAGTGGTGACGGCCCAAACGGGTCAAATCGGGCCAAATTTGACAAACGTTTTGACATTTTCATTCATTCATAAAACAAAACACATCTAACATAATTACAATGAAGTAGGACATTCAAAAATAAATTATATTAGGCTATTGGTTAAATCAAATCTTATGGAATTGTCCAATTTATTGGCTTGCCAACACTGTCAGTGACCACTATTATAATTTATGAAATTATGTGTTAAATTATAATTAATTTCCTAAAATAGTTATAACCAGTCATTGTTTTTGCAAAATAGGCATATGTAATACACCAATGGAAAGTTCTTTTTATTAGAAACTCAATGGTGTATTGCCTCATGGGATTAGAATGTTATGGTGTGTCACAGATGACAACTGTCGGCGAAAGTGTCATGTCAAATTGTCATACTTCAAAGAAAATTCTCGAGTTTTGATTGGTTCATGCTCCGTAGAGCCCATGTCTACGTTGCAAGCAAGTGTCTCTGTCTAACATCTAAATAAATCGCTCGCTTCGAGTAACTGGGACAACAATCCTTAGCCGTGGAAACTTCTGTCCAGCGCAGATCATGTCAGTAACTGGACACAAGTCGGTATCGTCGCTTTCTATATACCAGCGCGTATCCGATATGGAGAAAATGTCAATGGGAGGTGTTATTTCCAACACAATATCTGGTCGTGATACACAACTTGCTTTGCCTTCAACTTCTAGCTAAATGGCCATCACATCCGGCCCCGATGGCGATGCATCCGTCGATGCTAACAGTAACCTTGTGGCTCGTCCGGCTATCAACAATAGGCACACAGTAGCTCCACATGGATCCAAGACCGAGTTTGCTTCGCAGATGGATGGCGTCAGTCTTGAAGAAGTTCTGTGCGAGTTTGACAGTTCTGTCAACAACACGGTTAACTTTCAACGCAATATGCCAGTTTTCCATGGTTGTACAATAACCAACTTTAACATTCATTATCACTCAAAGTAATAGGTATGCTCCGGACAATCAACTTTAATAGCTTTATTATTTAATCCAATAAGAAACAAGTTTCCAAAACGTGTGAACATTCCGAGCGCAATTTTTCAATAAACACTTTCAGCAAAGAGAAACCAAATATGTTGACGTCACTAAAACTGTGATTTGTGACAACATCTTGTTATTTTTTTTACGCAGAACTGATTGAGGCGCAACGGGGGTTAGCGAGAACAAGATACACTATTTATTTGTGTGTTTTTTTTACAAATCTCTCTTGATCTAAATATTTAGGCGAGGGGAAATATAAATTCTAGGCAGGGAATATGAGCCCATGTCCCCTGTCAAGAATCCTAATAACTAATATTATGACCTATTTTATAGGATCTGATCAATAGCTTAGTTTTTTAGCTCTACTTATCAGAGATCAGCAGAGCTTATGCCGTGGTGCATCGTCCGTCTGTCCGTCCGTCTGTCCGTCCGTAAATTTTTATTTATAGCGACTACTCCTCTGAAACTACTGGCTGGATATTCATGAAACTTAAGAGAAATGTTGCCCATGAAGTCTAGTTGATCCTAGCAAAAATTCATGTTGATGTGAAATCCAAGATGGCCGCCAAAGCTAAAAATAGATTTTTAAAATACAAGTTTGTAGCGACTACTTCTTGAAAACTATAAGTGATATTGATATGGGACTTTTTCTGAAATGATCAATAGGACATGATGTTGGTCCTTCTCAAAAATCGTTTTGATTCGACGTTAAACATGGCTGCAGCGGCCATCTTTGTTTACATAGAGTTATATAGTAAAAACTTGTAGCGACTACTTCTCTGAAACTACTTGGCGGATTTTCATGAAACTTCACAGGAATGTTTCTCTTGATGTCTAATTGATCCTAGCAAAATTTCAGGTCGGCCAGAAATTCAAGATGGCCGCCACAGCTAAAAATAGATTTAAAAAAAATATGTTTGTAGCGACTACTTCTTGAAAACTATAAGAGATATTGATATGGGACTTTTTCTAAAATGATCAGCATGACATGATGTTGGTCCTTGTCGAAAATCATTTTGATTCGACGTTAAACATGGCTGCCAGTGGCCATCTTTGGTTACATAGAGTTATATAGTAAAAACTTGTAGCGACTACTCCTCTGAAACTACTTGACGGATGTTCATGAAACTTCGCAGGAATGTTGCTCTTGATGTCTAGTTAATCCTAGAAAAATGTCAGGCTCGCCGGAAATTCAAGATGGCCACCACAGCTAAAAATAGATTTAAAATAAATAAGTTTGTAGCGACTACTTATTGAAAACTATAAGAGATATTGATATGGGACTTTTTCTAAAATGATCAGCATGACATGATGTTGGTCCTTGTCGAAAATCATTTTGATTAGACGTTAAACATGGCTGCAGTGGCAATTTTTGTTTACATACAGTTATATAATGAAAACTCTTAGCGACTACTCCTCTGAAACTACTTGACGAATTTTCATGAAACTTCACAGGAATGTTGCTCTTGATGTCTAATTGATCCTAGCAAAATTTCAGGTCGGCCGGAAATTCAAGATGGCCGCCACGACTAAAAATAAATTTTCAAAATATAAGTTTGTAGCGACTACTTCTTGAAAACTATCAGTGATATGGGACGTTTTCTAAAATGATCAGCATGTCATGATGTTGGTCCTTGTCGAAAATCATTTTCATGGCTGTCAGCGGCCATCTTTGTTAACATAGAGTTATCTAGTAAAAACTTGTAGCGACTACTTCTCTGTAACTACTCGACGGATTTTTATGAAACTTTACAGGAATGTTGCTCTTGATGTCTAATTGATCCTAGCAAAATTTCAGGTCGGCCGGAAATTCAGGATGGCCGCCATGGCTAAAAATAAAGTTTGTAGCGACTACCGGTACTTCTTGAAAACTATAAGTGATATTGATATGGGACTTTTCTGAAATGATCAGTATGGAATGATGTTGATCCTTGTGAAAAATTATTTTGATGCGACGTTAAACATGGCCGCCAGCAGCCATCTTTGTTTACATAGAGTTATATAATGAAAACTTGTAGCGACTACTCCTATGAAACTACTTGATGGATTTTCATGAAACTTCACAGGAATGCTGACCTAAATATCAAAAATCTATCAGTAGAGCTTCAAGGTCATTGACCTCTTGTTAAAAACAAGTTTGTAGCGACTACTTCTTGAAAACTGTAAGTGATATTGATATGGGACTTTTTCTGAAATGATCAGCATAAGATGTTGATCCTTGTCGAGAATTATTTTGATTCGACATTAAACATGGCTGCCAGTGGCCATCTTTGTTTACCTAGAGTTATATAGTAAAAACTTCAACTTGTAGCGACTACTCCTCTGAAACTAATTGACAGATTTTATGAAACTTCACTGGGAATGCTGACCTAGCTATCAAAATCTATCAGTAGAGCTTCAAGGTCATTGACCTCTTGTTTCTTTCAATCAACATGTATTTGTAAAGGACAGTTTTTCTTATTCGATTAAGTCAAAAAAAATAAAAATAAAAAAATATAGGAAATTATGTACCATCCAATCTACTATGACAACGCACATGTATTTAGTGACTTGTAAACCTGGACATGTTCAAGGGGTTGATGCACTATTTTTAAACAACATTCATTTAAAAGGGCTCTGAAAGTCTTAAAAAATGCTGTAAGAATTATCAAAATATCTTTAAAAAAAAAAGGCGAAAATTGCTAAGAAACATAAATGAAGGTGACCATCTCGCAACGATGTCCGCTCTCTAAGTCAAATATTATCCAATCATTATGAAACTTGGAAATAATGTTTATGGACATACTATCTCGGTCAAGTTCGAAAACCAGCCCAATTTCCCCGGTAACAACAGAGTTACGACCCTTTAATTATTGAAAATTTACAATTTTGCGCTGTCCGCTCTCATAACTCGAACACATTTTGCCCAATCCTCATGAAACTAGGAAATAATGTTTATGTGAATAATATCTCGGTCCAGTTCGAAAACCAGCCCAATCGCCCCGGTAACAATAGAGTTGTTACCCTTTAATTATTGAAAATCACCCCAGAAACAACAGAATCATGGCCCTTTAATTACTCAAAATTGACAATTTTAATGATTTCTGCTCAATAACTTGAGTATTTATTGTTCAATCTTTGAAATAATGTTGATGGGCATAATATCTAGCTCAAGTTCAGAAACCAGCCAGATCGTTCAGGTAGCAACGGAGCTATGGCCCTTTAATTATTGAAAATTGACAATTTTGATGATGTCTGCTGAATATCTTCAATATGTGTATATCAAACTTGATGAAACTTGGTCAAGTTTGAAAACCAGTCCAATCGCACTGATAACAACAGAGTTTGTATTATGTCATGGCATTGTCCATCCGTCCGTCTGTCCGTGCATTAACTTTTGTAAGGTCCGCGATGAGAAGATAAAACTCTGATACTAACACCTGTTACAAATATCATTTTTGCCAATTTTTACACTTACAGTCATTTATCACAGTTACAAATGATCCACTTTTGATGGGCGTATTTGTATGGACACTCTTGTTTTCAATATGCCATACATGATAAAAAGGCTCGATGACATCATCGTTTCAAGATGGCTGTCTTCATTTATATTTCTTTGCAAATTTTCAATAGGTCATATCTCCTTTATTTTTGGTTGGATTTTGATAATATTTTCAGCTTTTGTCAAGTTTTTCAGAGTCCTTTTAAATACATAGCACACCAACCCCTTTAACTTAAGACATGTCAAAGAGAGAAGTGTATATTTGTACTCTGTTGATCTGAAGCATGCATATTTAAATGTAGATATGTACAATGTACATGTCTTGTGTTTACATATTTTGGTTTACACGAGTATTATGCGAACATTATACAAGACTGGAGATTACATTTGTACAAGGCTGGAGTTGACATGTTCGTTTACAAATATACCTGTGTACACTATATGTGATTGGATTTTTTTGCGTTAATGCTCTTCCATGCTGCACTTCCCTGCATTAGGTTTCTTACGACATCAGCAGTTCATGCATAAACAACTGCTGTATTTCAGTTGACTAAATCTTAATTTAAATACCACATTTCCATGCATAAAACTCATCAAAGAGAAGGATATCATTCGCAATAATTTTTTTGTAACAATTTTATATTTTCCTACATGTTCTACTTGAATCAATGTTTTCCTCTCAAAGTATCTTGCTCTTACTTGAAATTTTGTTCCATATAAATTTGGAAACTAATAGCTCGACCCAACTCATGAACACAACTGACTCAAGAAACAGTGTCAACCCGATAACACGAAGTAATGTCATTGTATACCTGAGACTTATCCATAGTAATGATTTATTTTAACTGGTATGCAGAAAGGATTGAATGAAAAACTAAGTTAAAATTAGCTCTGTTTGTTGTTTTTGCAGATAATTGAAATGCTGATATTTTAACACCAAGAGACGGTACAGTGATCTGTAATAAAACAATCATGCAAGAACTAGAAGATAGTGACTCAGCGTTTAAGGAGCTTCCCTATTACAGGGCCATATTTAAATCATTCCTGAGAAGGCAGATACAGCACCTTGTGAGTATTAACATCTTAAAATATAAAAATGTTCAATTTCTAGTTTGAAGTGGTTATAGAATAATTAAAAACAAAATAATTACCCTCCAAAAACGTGTTGTTGGAATATAATACTCTATTATATAATCTTTCAAAAAGGGGATCAGCGGCATGGAGCAAAAGCATTGTTGTTTACAGAACTTCAAGCTTTTATAACATCTTTCTTTGTGACTCCAGGTTGTGTGTGTGTGATGGGGAGGGTGTGTGTGTGCGTGAGGGATGTCTCGGTCCACATAGTGTTGGAGTGGAGTGTGGGGTGGTGGTCTCAGTTCTACAAGAGTTGAACCTACTGGCATTGTGAGGGTGGTGCTGCATGTCAAATTGAATGTTATTCAGAGCAGTGGTATAAAAAATATGCCCCAGGGTATAATAGTGCGTGTGGTGGGGTCAAAGATATGACTTTATGGTGAGCGTGGGGATTTGCGATGACACAGTCTAATTAACCTTTGTTTTCCGCAGACAGTAATGTAATATATTATGCTGGTTATTGTTAACATGAGACTGATACAATGCTGGTATTTCAATGCTGTAACGATCACTTATTAATTCAGTTGGAGGAGCTGTCATGTGAGACGGGGGAGGAGTCCATTATCCTGACGGCGGACATCATGAATGGTACCCTGTCACACCTGGGCTCCTGCACGGGCAAAGGTTTCCTCGAAGGCAGAGAGGATATTAAAACACAGTTTCTCTCATACTGTCTGAAAAGTAAGTTCTGGTTCATGTACTATATTGATTTTCCTTATATTCTTTCAAATGTAGCTGAAGCAATTTCTGTATTCTTGTACTATCCCAAAAAGAAGTACTGGTTTCTCTTGTACTGTCGCAAAAGGAAATGCTGGTTTCTCTTGTGCTGGCTTAAAAGTATTATATACCTGACCTGTGTCTTCTGTACAGGCTTACAAGTAGGCACTGGTTTCTCTTGTACTGCCTTAAAATAAATTCTGGTTTCTTTTGTACTGTCAAAAACGTATTGTATACTGGTTTCTCTTGGACAGGCTCAAAATAAATTCTGTTTTCCCTTGTACTGTCTCAAAAGAAGGCACTGGTTTCTCTTGTACTGTCCAAGAGTATTATACTGGTATCTTTGGTACAGTTTGGTTTCTTTTGTACTGTCTCAAATGCAAATACTGGTTTCTCTTGTAATGTCTCAAAAGGAAGTACTGCTTTATCTTGTACTGTCTCAAGTGTAAATACTGGTTTCTCTTGTACTGGCTTAAAATAAATATTAGCTTCTCTTGTACTGTCTCAAAAGTAGGCACTGGTTTCTCTTGTACTGACTTAAAAATAAAGATTGGTTTCTCTGGAAGTTTCTCAAAAATATATGTTGGGTTCTCTGTACTGTCTTAAAAATAGGCACCGGTTTCTCTTGTACTGGCTTAAAAGTACATGTGATAGTTTGCAGAATCATATGTCCAATTTAGTCATAATCTTAATGTTAAATTTATGCATGATTTGGCAAAGTTTACACTACGCCGACCATAAACAATTGTTGGTTTGCTGTCTCCTTACCTATCCACGAAAAAGGGCCCTAGTACTCAAAACTTTTTTTCGCAATTCTTTAACATATTTTTTTTTTTTTTTACAATCTTTTGAATATTTTTCTTTCATTTCTTAAGGTTTTTACTGTCTTCAGATAAAAAAAATAATTCACCTACCTACCTACCCACTTATAAAATCCTGGGTCGGGAAACAGCAAACAGATGTATTTTTCAGAAAATATGAATTTAATTCTCGTAATTTTAACAATAATATTGGTTTAAGAATTTGGTTTAGAATGTGTTGAAAATGCATTCTTATTAACACATTTCAAATTCTCAGTAACTGAACAACTGCATGTTATCAGTTAAAAAGAAGCTTTTTTAAGAATTTTAATGTTTCTCATAGAAAGAAGTAAAAAAAAAATTATAATATTATATATAAAAATTTTAACAGCGTACCATGGACAAAAGACACATGAATCACTGTCTCCATATCAACGCACACACTCGAGCCCACGGACTAGTGGCCCTTCAGCCGCAAAGCGCCCACGCCATCAACAAGTGAAGCCTGCATCGAGTATATTCCACAAACAAAACAGGGCTCCTATTCAGCAAGCGCCCAGCACCTCTATTGAAGTAGAACCATCTTTAACTGGAGTTACTTCCCTTGAACAACGGGTTGACCTTGCTAGAAGTGTCAAAATGGAGAAAAACGAAACCGAACAAAACACCGGCAGTCCCGAACTCTCGTTACCATTTTTACTAGCATCAACTGGAAAAGTGTCCACAACAACATCAGCAGCACCAGCAATACCAGCATTGACACCACCATCATCTGCTTCTTTGGTTAATTATCCACATCAATCCTACGATACACCTAGATCTAGTCATACCCAGTCATCTGCAGACATTTGTGAAGACGAAGCAGACGGCACTGATTCAAATCTTGAACATAAGTCGTCAGAGATTGACTGTGGTGTTAAAGAGATAAAGAGAGAACCAGAGGATAGTGATGACTTGGAATTGACTGGTGTGGATGTTGCAGGGGACAGTTCTATGTCCTTGGACACTTGGGGTCTAAGTCAGTATGGATTGGGCACGTCGGGGACAGACGCGAGTCCGGCAAGCCACAGTAAGTTCTTTAATTTATTTTGTATTACGGTTGTTTATCAGAGCTTCGTATAAATTTTGAGATACTTGAATGTTTTTCTACTAGAGTTATAAATAACAGTTACCATGGTTACTGCTGTACACACTGCAGTCTTGAATTTGTTAAGACTTGGAGCGTCCCGTCATGTATTAACTTACATATTTGAAAATCATTATTAATAAGTATTTGAATAGTTTGAAAAGCCATTACGTGGTCCGAGTATTAACTTTCATACCCCATCCAACCCCTTCTCCAAGAAGCAGAAATGGCAGTGGGTATGAAATAAAACCTTACTTTGGCTTAAAAGGTTTACATATTGTAAAATTAAAACATTTAATAGGTTATTTTAGAAATGTTATCACATTTTTTTTCCAGTAAAGATGTTTCTAAACGTGTTTTATTGCTGAAATATCCGTTATAAAATTCTGCTTATATAAGCTTTCCCATCGCTTAAAGAAGTTAAGGCAGGACCATGTAATGCATCTTGGTTTTATCAGGGTTCATATTTAATATTTTTAGCCACTTGCTAAAAATAGTAAAGTGCCAAGATTTTCTACTTGCTATTTTAATCAAGGGACTGGCATTAATTAATCATTAAGAGCCTTTGATTCATTGTAGCTACAGTTGGTGCCATGCGGATTACGACTAATCACGCCAACGCGGGGATTTTATCACCGCGGACACACTGATTTTGTCCCCGCGATCGGCGGACAGTCTACTCAACGTGGGGACAATAACTTTTGACCACCGCGACACAATCACCGTGATTCGTCGTGATCTGTATTGATTTGCACACCGCGTAACCTGGTCAGAAATCGCAGGCCATCGCCACGATTTGCATTCATTATCAATGTACAATTTTTCTGTCAATTTAATGCTTTATTATTCAATAACTATTAAAAAATTGAAGCAGAAGACAATTTTAGTTTTGTTTTGGGAAAATTCAAATGCCCGGATAATCTATACTGGGTCACGATAGTTATATTACGGTTTCTAATACCGACTTCGCGGTGACTAAGCATAAAATTCAATTAGTAATTTTTATACTGGAAATTAGAATTATATTTAAATTAATTGTTATTTCTAAATAATTTACTATTCTGCTGTTGATTATTAATACATCAATGGGTTCTTAAGTCGGAAATAATGCAAAAAAAATGTTAAGAATTCTTGTTAACACACATCGCAAAGGATTGTGGGTAGCCAATTTATGTCTGTTGAAGAGAAATTGCGACTTTTGGACAACAAAAACGAAGAACACGTGTTATTAAATGCATTAAAAGTTTGAAATACCTATTGCTTTCTAAATTTATTCATTGTATTTTTCAATTTAATTACATCTTTTATTTATCCCTGCTTTAATTTCCCCGCGTTTTCCCGCAAGCCTATCACAGAGATTGGCGGTGATTGCTTTCTTTCGAGACTGAATTTTGCAATTGCGGCGATTTTTACGGTGAGATATTTCGGTGAGAATCCGCGGTATGATCGCCGGGATTTGTGACTTCGATTGAAAAACGGCCGCGGGCATGCTGCGAAAAAGTCGTAATCCGCTTGGCACCAACTGTATACATGTAAATGAGAACATTTAAACGTCTCAGCATTAACTATATATAACTAATCATAAATGTCAGCGTACAGTTTTACTTTCATCCAACCAGCAATGTTCTATTATTAGTACTTTTGTTACTTCCCTTGATCAAAATATCTCCATTTATTTTAATTTGTTTAGCCTTACTCATTGTTTTTATTAGCTTTGGAGTTGCTTTATACTTTATCCTGCAGTATCGGTTTTAGATTTTAGGTTTTGAGTTAGGGTTTGTGTTATCTTTTTCACATTTTTACTCTCTCTTTATAACTAAATGTCAGGGTACAGTTTTACCCCCATCCAACCAGATATGTTCTTTTATTAGCATCACATTTTAATATATATGAAAACGCACCATTAACTCCATATGTTTAAGTCCCCTACTGGTGTGTCACCTGTTGCTATAGCAATATTGCAACAGCAGCAAATTGTAACTTTATGGGTATGAAAAGGAAGCTTGGTATTGTATTTGGGATCACTGGGTTCAACTTCAAGGTCATTGTAACTAAAAATAGAAAATAACTGTTTCCACTCAATAACTTTAGTTAGGACTGGAATGACGTATATCACTCATTAACTTTAGTTAGGAATGAGATATTGGATTGAAACTTTATGGGTATGTAAAGGAAGCTTGGGATTGCATTTGAGGTCACTGGGGTCAAGTTCAAGGTCACTAACTAAAAATAGAAAAAAAACGGTTTCCGCTCAATAACGTATTGACCTGTAACTTCGTGTGTAGGTAGCTTAGGCCTAAAAAAAATAATTGTGTGGTTCGGGTCACCCGACCCTACCTACGAATACCCGCCGACCCTGACATTTTTTTGGTCCATTTCGAAACTCAAAGTTCATGAAAAAAACAATCCTTTAAAAAAAAAAAAAAAAAAAAAATCCGACCTACCCTACCTACCAATTTTGAACATGTTACCAGAACCGCACTATTTTTTTTTTTAGGCCTTATATGAAAAGAAAGATTGGGATTGCATTTTTAGGCCTACTAGGGTCAAAACACTGTTTCTAAAAATAGAAAAATCTTTTCTATTCAATAATATTAGTTAGGAATGAGGTATTGTCTGAAACTTGGTGTGTAGGTAGCTTATATAAAAAGCAAGTTTGGGATTGCATATGAGGCCACTGGGGTCATGGTCACTGTTACTAAAAATAGAAAAAAAACAGTTTCCACTCATTACCCTTAGTAAGGAATGAATTGTAAGGACATTCCGGTTGAATGATTTTTTGCAGAGTCGGAGTCATGGGTCTTTGAAGTTTTTCAAATCAAAACCTTATCCGCTCAACTCCTAATAGCGTATATTTTCAGGATGTTCTAGTTGAATGATTTTTGGTGGAGTTACGGGACTTCAATTTTTTTTAAAATGTAAATCATTTCCGCTCAACCATGTCAACTCTGCCTAGATTTTTCCTCTGATTTTCATGAAACTTGGTAGTAAGAATCGTTATTATGACCAGTAGCGCATATTGTCAGAACATTCTGGTTAAAAAAAAATGGCAGAGTTACAGGACTTTGCAATTTTTTTGACAAATATAAAGCTGGTCAGCTCAACTCCTACAAAAGTCTGTTAAATTATTTTAGAATTATTTTATTTTTAGAATTTTGTGAGTCTTGGTTTCAAGAAACTCATTTCTCAATGAGTGATGCAAACAGTCTTAATCTGTTTTTCACTTCAATTAAAAGGCTCAGTCAGTTCTGAGAACACACTGAGTTGCATCATAATAGCATGATGTGATGTCATAATACCTGGGCATGATGTCATAATATCGGAAAGAAACAATAAAATGAAAATATGAATGAAGCATTCTAATTGGTTCAGTGATAAAAAGTTGACCAATGAAACCAGTTAATTTAATACTCATCACATTCTCAGAACAAAATGAGTTTTTACTTTGACATTGATTAATGAGGTTCATGAAATCCAGAAACACAAAATTCTAATAATAAAAGAATTCTAAAATAATTTAATAGACTGTTCCTCATGTTTCATCTGATTGTATTTCACATGCGTACCTTTATTCGGGGAGCATCCATTGCTTCTACCGATTTCTTGTTTGACTTCTGACTAATATGCAGTGAACGTTTCTGAGAAAATGATTTCTTTGTGTGATATAACTAGAGAAATGCAGACATGCATGTACATTTCATGACAACAATGTGGAATGCACTAAATCCAGATATGAAAATAAAAAGGGTTAAATGTCGATTTGTTACAAGGCCGCGGCCCGATTATATCATAATTTGTCCAAAATGTCTCAAAATCTAACTTTCTAAAGAATTTGTTTTGTGATGCATGTTCACTGACCGTGAGTCTGTATATATATATATATATATATATATAAAAAAAGAAAGAGTGGAAAAAAAAATGCTCATCTTTAAAGTTATCTCGAGCTCTGCATATACTTTCTATATTATATTGAAGTCCAAACATTATATATGTACATTATGTGTGTTTCACCTAGGTAGCTCTAACAGTCAGCGGTGTAACTTTGTAAATATAAAATACCATATAGTACCTGATAAATGCCCCATTAAATTTACCATATAGTCCCTAATAAAAGCCCCCAGGGCGTAACATTTTTGAAAAGTGGGGCGATTATTTGGGACCAAAAATACATAATTTAACTTTTAAATCAGTCATTATTTAATGATTTTCATTACCAAGAAAACCAAAGTCCGCATGACAATTGATCAATACCTCGGATTTTAAGTTTTCTAGTGATTTTGTGTTTCCATTGTGAATGAAACAGATTAACTTGCATCTTTTGGTAAGTTTAAAAAAAATAATTCTGAATAAATGGTGAAGGAAGGGGCATGGCGTTTATTAGGGGAGGGGCATTTATTAGGGGAGGGGAAAGTTATTTTTCAAGAAACGCTTAGAATAAGAGTTCATTAGGGTTAGGCTTTTGGTAAAATAATAGGATACTTTGTGAAAATTAGTTTTAATAAAACTAGTTGCTACTGTATCAGTAATTATCCCCAAGCAATAAATCCTTTCAAATGAAAACTTGACTAATTGAATAATGATGGCACAATTAGGTTTAATTACACTAGAGTGAATTACTTTTCATGTAGTTTAATAGTTTATTTAAGTCTCATCACAGTACACTATTATATACAATACAACAAATCATAAAATACAACTGTTCCATTCTTTTTAGAATTACAAGAGACTATACAATACCAATATACATATGACTGTTCACAATGTTAAAATATTGAGCATCTGAACCGACTGCCACAGCCGTGTCATAAGACTCACAAAAAGCCACAGCAGTAGGTCCAGTAGTCAATGCATACACATATATCACTGTTTTAATTTATAAAATCATTTTCTAAAAATATTGTTATCACACACTTTTATACATAGTAAAAACTGAGCGGCCGGTGCTAATCTTGACATGTTGTCTAAAAAGTACTTAAAATAGAAATATTAATATGTGAGTTAGAGAATCGCAACGGCTACTGAAACCTTAAAAAATAGTATAAAAAATCAGATAACAACCCAGATCAGATCTGGAGTGTACTGATTAGCACCGACTTCTCAACGTCGTTATAAAACCTTATTTCTTATCTAATAATGATTGCATTATTTACAGCATAAAATATGATGAAATTAACTTTAAAAAAAAATTGTGTTGCCTGTGTAGCTTGGCAGATTCTTATGTATCAGTTTGTCCGTCGTCCATCGGTGTCCGTCCGTCACACTTTAACCTGCAACCTAACCTTGCATGGCCATAACTTAAAATTTGTTTTATCTATGCTCATAAAACTTCACACATGTCTTCATATTTCCTCAAGGAATGTTGTTACACAAGTCCAATAACTTCGATTTTGGAAGAGTTATGTCTCCCTTTTTTTTATTATAAAACTTCCAACCTGCCACCTAACCAAGCTCATAACTTGCCACAACTTGACAAAAATGTGTCCTATGTTCAAGAAATTTCATACGTGTGTACATCTTCATCTTTACTTTCCCCAAGGAATGTTGTTACACATGCCCAGTAACTGACTTTCAAAAATTGATGAAAGATTTCATTTCAGCAGAGTTATGTCCCTTTTTAGGATGGGATGGTGTGTTGTCCGTTGTCCGTCCGTCCGTCCGTTAACTTTTCTTGTGTAAACTCTAGAGGCCACATTTCTGATGCAATCATCATGAAACTTTGTCAGAATGTTTGTCTCAATGAAATCTCTGTCAAGTTCGAAAATGGGTCGTGTGGGGTCAAAAACTAGGTCACTAGGTCAGATATTGGAAAAACCTTGTGTACACTCTAGAGGCCATATTTTTGACCCGAGCTTGATGCAACTTTGTCAGAATGTTTGTCTTAATTATATCTTGGTCAAGTTTGAAAATGGGTCACATGGGGTTAAAACTAGGTCACTAGGTCAAATACTTGAAAAACCTTGTGTACACTCTAGAAGCCGTATTTCTGACCAAATCTTGATGAAACTTTGTCAAAATGTTTGTCTTAATTATATCTTGGTCAAGTTCAAAAATGGGTCACATGGTGTTAAAAACTAGGTCACTAGGTCAAACTTTGGAAAAACCGTGTGTACACTCTAGAGGCCATATTTTTGACCCAATCTTGATGAAACTTTGTCAGAATGTTTGTCTCAATGAAATCTCGGTCAAGTTCAAAATGGGTCATGTGGGGTCAAAAACTAGGTCACTAGGTCAAATACTTGAAAAAACTTGTGTACACTCTAGAGGTCATATTTGTTACCCAATCTTGATGAAACTTTGTCAAATTGTTTATCTTAATTATATGTTGATCAAGTTCGGAAATGGGTCACATGAAGTTAAAAACTAGGTCACTAGGTCAAATATTGGAAAAACCTTGTGTACACTCTAGAGGCCATATTTTTGACCCGAGCTTGATGCAACTTTGTCAGAAAGTTTATCTTTATTGTTTGTCTCAATGAAATCTCGGTCAAGTTCGAAAATGGGTCATGTGGGGTCAAAAACTAGGTCACTAGGTCAAATATTGCAAAAACCTTGTGTACACTCTAGAGGCCATATTTTAGACCCGAGCTTGATGCAACTTTGTCAGAATGTTTGTCTTAATTATATCTTGGTCATGTTTGAAAATGGGTCACATGGGGTTAAAAACTAGGTCACTAGGTCAAATACTTGAAAAACCTTGTGCACACTCTAGAAGCCGTATTTCTGACCCAATCTTGATGAAACTTTGTCAAAATGTTTGTCTTAATTAAATCTTGGTCAAGTTCAAAAATGGGTCACATGGTGTTAAAAACTAGGTCACTATGTCAAACTTTGGAAAAACCGTGTGTACACTCTAGAGGCCATATTTTTGACCCGATCTTGATGAAACTTTGTCAGAATGTTTGTTTTAATGAAATCTCGGTCAAGTTCAAAAATGGGTCATGTGGGGTCAAAAACTAGGTCACTAGGTCAAATACTTGAAAAAACTTGTGTAAAACTCTAGAGGTCATATTTGTTACCCAATCTTGATGAAACTTTGTCAAATTGTTTATCTTAATTATATCTTGATCAAGTTCGGAAATGGGTCACATGAAGTTAAAAACTAGGTCACTAGGTCAAATATTGGAAAAACCTTGTGTACACTCTAGAGGCCATATTTTTGACCCGAGCTTGATGCAACTTTGTCAGAATGTTTGTCCTAATTATATCTTGATCAAGTTTGAAAATAGGTCACATGGGGTTAAAAACTAGGTCACTAGGTCAAACTTTGGAAAAACCGTGTGTACACTCTAGAGGCCATATTTTTGACCCGATCTTGATGCAATTTTGTCAGAATATTTGTCTCAATTATAGCTTGCTAAAATTCGAAAATGGGTCACACAGGGTCGAAAACTAGGTCACTAGGTCAAATACTTGAAAAACCTTGTGTACACTCTAGAGGCCATATTTCTGACCCGATCTTGATGAAACTTTGTCGAAATGTTGTCTTATTTATATTTTGGTCAAGTTCGAAAATGGGTCCCATGGGGTCAAAAACTAGGTCACTAGGTCAAATACTTGAAAAACCTTGTGTACACTCTAGACGCCATATTTTTTTTCCTCCGATCTTTACCAAACTTTACCAGATTGTTAATGTTAATAACAGCTCGGTAAAGTTTGTTTTTAGCTTATGGGATGGTGTGTTGTCCGTTTTCCGTCGTCCGTTAACTTTTCTTGTGTAAACTCTAGAGGCCACATTTCTGATGCAATCATCATGAAACTTTGTCAGAATGTTTGTCTCAATGAAATCTTGGTCAAGTTCAAAAATGGGTCATGTGGGGTCAAAAACTAGGTCACTAGGTCAAATACTTGAAAAAACTTGTGTACCTAGAGGTCATATTTGTTACCCAATCTTGATGAAACTTTGTCAAATTGTTTATCTTAATTATATCTTGATCAAGTTCGGAAATGGGTCACATGAAGTTAAAAACTAGGTCACTAGGTCAAATATTGGAAAAACCTTGTGTACACTCTAGAGGCCATATTTTTGACCCGAGCTTGATGCAACTTTGTCAGAATGTTTGTCTTAATTATATCTTGGTCAAGTTTGAAAATGGGTCACATGGGGTTAAAAACTAGGTCACTAGGTCAAATACTTGAAAAACCTTGTGAACACTCTAGAAGCCGTATTTCTGACCCAATCTTGATGAAACTTTGTCAAAATGTTTGTCTTAATTATATCTTGGTCAAGTTCAAAAATGGGTCACATGGTGTTAAAAACTAGGTCACTAGGTCAAACTTTGGAAAAACCACGTGTACACTCTAGAGGCCATATTTTTGACCCGATCTTGATGCAATTTTGTCAGAATGTTTGTCTCAATTATAGCTTGCTAAAGTTCGAAAATGGGTCACACAGGGTCAAAAACTAGGTCACTAGGTCAAATACTTGAAAAACCTTGTGTACACTCTAGAGGCCATATTTCTGACCCGATCTTGATGAAACTTTGTCGAAATGTTGTCTTAATTATATTTTGGTCAAGTTCGAAAATGGGTCCCATGGGGTCAACAACTAGGTCACTAGGTCAAATACTTGAAAAACCTTGTGTACACTCTAGACACCATGTAGTATGACTCGATTCATCAATGGTATAACAGCCAGTAGAGCGTTCACAGGCCCTCTTGGTCCTCTTGTTATAAAATATTAACCCGCATCCAAACCAAGCTTATAACTTGAAAAGTATTTTGCATATGTTCATGAAACTTTACACACACCTTCATCTTACCCTAAGGAATGTTGAACTCTGACTTCCATTTCACCTCTGGTCGTGCTACTTATGTACAGTTCTTCCTTATCAATTATTCAATGACACTGACATGTCCAATAACTCTGACAAACAATAACTCTTTCTTTTTGTCAGAGTTATGCCTCTTTCATAAAACTTTCCCTGCAAACTAACCTAGTTTATAATTTTTTTTTTATTGATCTATGGTCATGAAACTTTGTACAGTTCTTCCGTATGAATTATCCAATGCAGAGTTATTCCCCTTTTTATAAAACTTTAATAATTTAAAACGGACTCTGCTCCATAATTTATGAAGGATTGCACCTGTCTTCAAACTTTATAGATAGATTGTCCTTGCTGAAATAAGAACCTGACAGGCACACAAGTGTCTGTGGAACACTTTTATAGTTTAGTTTAATGTAACAAGTACCGTATTTTTCGGCAGATATTGCACACTTTTTTAACCCAGATTTTGGGCTTGGAGAAGGGTGCGCTGTCCGAAGATTACTTATTGTTGATTCCTTTTTTTCCCAATGAAAATCAATCAAAATAGTCGGAACACCAGAATGATGTATGTCAGTTGTTTACCAGAGATTATAAATCAAACAAAAGTTGGCCTGTTTCCTATTTTCTCTTTAACATATGATGCACTGGATATGCATTTTATAACACAATACAATTACGATTCACCGTGTGTTCTGTTGATTATTTATAACGAAAACTAGGCTGGGGATTTCGATGTCCGGTGATTTCCAATTTAAACAGCAGACGGATGCATGTTTATTCAATGTTGCTATAGAGATTATCGGTAACTTGACTGCAAAATTGTTTAATTTCAATCTTTTGATATTATCATTACATTTTTATTTATTAAAATTTATTTAATTTTCATTGATTGCTAATATTAATTACTGGAAGTTTGAGGCAGCGACGATGATTTTGAGTGAGTGTTGAGATGTACCAGTAGGTGTTGAGAACATAAACACGGAGGTCTGGGATTATGTTGTATTTAAACTCGAGTAAATAACACAAACAGTCTAACACACAGCTTATTTTCAGCCAATCAGATTTCATTTTACAATTTTCCAAGAAATAGGATTGGTGGGGCTAGCAGAAACACTCATATTTATTTTGGCCTAAGTGTACTTTGAGCAAAGCTCAGAGAATGAAATGGGAGGGTAATTGATGCGTGTGGGTTGTCTTTCAGAGATCAAATGTCCTCCTTATTTGTACTTTCTCACACACTTTCCATCCAATCTATGGTTAACAGGGTTAACGACGATGTATTGTAAACCATCTCACCACTGGGTTCAAATCCCACTGGGAACTCGTCTTGGTAAGTGAGAAGTGTTGATTCTTACGAATTTCGGGAGATATACAGTACTGGTTTTAGCTAGGAAAAATGGGGTGTTCGCTGCCTCTACCCTCGACCTTAGCTGCCACTACCCTTGACCTTCGTCCGTCGGATGGGGACGTAAACCAGGCGGTCCTGTGTATCGGTATATCCTCTGAGCACGTTAAAGAACCATAGGAATCTATTCGATAATAGGAGTAGGGCAGGTTCCCGGATTCCTATGTATCCTTCCCCTCTCTCTGGGTCGGCTCTAAATAACCTATACTGTGTTGATGAGCCGTTAAACAACATTCAATTCAATTCTACCCTTGACCTTCATATATGGCCTAACATGTTCTAAAAATGACGTAAACCATCATTCAAACAAATTGTTTTTGAGTGGCAGGGATAGACGGGGGATTTATAGTTCTTCCTTCTGTTATTGTATTGTACGAGGGTAAATCACCCGCCTTTCGGCTATTAAGGAAAGCCGTTTAGATAGTGAATTTTCAGCCATTTAGATAGTGAATTTTCAGTGAATTTTCAGCCATTTAGATAGTGAATTTTCAGCCGTTTAGATAGTGAATTTGCATGTACATTTACGTATCTAATATTATAGTGAATGCAATACTGTGCAGCTGACTCCTCCTACAGGTTCCAACCAATTGAAATGACTTCCTACACCACACTGACACAAAATGAACTTGTGCAATATTATTGCTGCTTCCAACTGGTCATATTGTTGGATTATCATCATGGCCTTCTGCAACAAAAACTTCTATGGATGGTTGCAATGGGGCTCATTTCTAGCTGTGAGCATTCTAGCTGTGAGCATGGCTTAATGCTCCAATAATGTCGTCTTATTCTTCATTCTTAGAATGATTCCAAAGATTGCATTTCATAAATGTATGTATAATAGTATGTATTGTATGGGCGTTTTATTCTGTGAGGCTTCATAAAATTTTGCGTGATTGTCAAAGTTTTAAGAGTCATATTGGTAAACAATTGCTAACAATTACAACAACTCAGTGCTGCATTTGGTTTACTTTCCTTACTCTTGGCTCAGTTTTGTTTTCTCCAGAAAACAACCCAAATTTCTTAAGTGTTTCTAGTATGAATATCCATCGTGGAATAAATCCTTGTTAATGATGTGATTTAAACCAATGAAAGGCTTTTAACTGTTTAAATTATACCGTTATTGTTTTATTTCCTTTGAGTGTTTTCAAACTAAAACTGAAGTCCTTTTTTTTTTTAAAACAGCCAACGACATGGGCGAGAGGAAGTTTGAAACTGGGGCAATGGGAGAAAAGCTTCATAAAGTAGGAGAGGTCTTAGGCAACTTGTTGAGCCTAAAGAGTAAACGTGGACCTTATATCAAATTCACCATTAAAGAGAGAATAGAAATCGCCAAACATGCATCTGAATTTGGCATTCAAAGTGCAATTAAGAGGTTCAGTACAGTGGATAGAAAAATAAGGGAGAGCACCATACGGAGCTTTAAAACGTTGTATAATCTGGGTAGACTTAAAGAGAAAAAAACTATAAAAAAAAGAAATGCCAGCAAAACTAAAATTGAAGATTGTGAGGCCGGGCATAATAAAAAACGAGGGTCTTATAGGGTCAGATACACTTATTCACAAAGGCTGGAAATGGGCAAGCATGCAAACGAACACGGCATCCAGAGCACCAGGCGACGGTATAGTACAGAGGAGCATAAGATTAACGAGAGTTCCATACGTGGTTTCAAAAATCTGTATTTAGGCAAAATGAAGTCTAGTTAAAGGAGTCAACAATTAAATTAAACAGTCTAAACTATGCTTACCTAATTGTTTGTGTATGAAATAGAAAACATTTTTCAAAATTGAAATTAACAAATGGTTGAGGACCTCATCATTGTGGCAGATTGTCTCATCTAGGTTATTTTTATACTATATTGTATTACATTTTTAACAATTTTCATATGTCTCATCTAGGTTATTTTTATACTATATTGTATTACGTTTTTAACAAGTTCGTTATTAAAATTGTCTGTGTTAACAGCATTGATACATTTTCTTATGTTTTGTGCGTTTCTTCTGTTGGTTTATAGTATTTGAGACAACCCAAGCTATACTATGTCAAACAAATAATCTGTATTAAGTCCCCTTTGAACTATTGGCTTTAAATCGGTGGTTAAACAGAATAATTGTGAGACAAGACTGATACCAAGTATTGGAGATTTCTTTTATAATCTGATTGCAAAAAGATAAAAAAACAAAACAAAAGGATATACATTTAACTGCTGCAAATGGAGTTAGTCTATTAAGGTCTACATCTTCACTAAATGCAAACCCACATATTGCCAGTGTTTACATCTTCACTAAATACAAACTTACACATATTACCAGTGTCTACATCTTCACTAAATACAAACTCTTACATATTGCCAGTGTTTACATCTTCACTAAATACAAACTCATATTGCCAGTGTCTACATCTTCACTAAATGCAATCTCACACATATTGCCAGTGTTTACATCTTCACTAAATACAAACTTACACATATTACCAGTGTCTACATCTTCACTAAATACAAACTCTTACATATTGCCAGTGTTTACATCTTCACTAAATACAAACTCATATTGCCAGTGTTTACATCTTCACTAAATGCAAACTTACACATATTGCCAGTGTCTACATCTTCCTAAATACAAACTCACACATATTGCCAGTGTCTACATCTTCACTAAATACAAACTCACACAAATTGCCAGTGTTCACATCTTCACTAAATACAAACTCAAATGTAGACACAGGCATATATTGCCAGTGTCTACATATTCACTGAATACAAACTCACACATATTGCCAGTGTCTACATCTTCACTAAATACAAACTCTTACATATTGCCAGTGTCTACATCTTCACTAAATAAAACTCATATTGCCAGTTTTTACATCTTCACTAAATGCAGTCTCACACATATTGCCAGTGTCTACATATTCACTGAATACAAACTCACACATATTGCCAGTGTCTACATCTTCACTAAATACAAACTCTTACATATTGCCAGTGTCTACATCTTCACTAAATAAAACTCATATTGCCAGTTTTTACATCTTCACTAAATGCAGTCTCACACATATTGCCAGTGTCTACATATTCACTGAATACAAACTCACACATATTGCCAGTGTCTACATCTTCACTAAATACAAACTCACACACATTTCCTGTGTTCACATCTTCACTAAATACAAACTCAAATGTAGACACAGGCATATATTGCCAGTGTCTACATATTCACTGAATACAAACTCACACATATTGCCAGTGTCTACATCTTCACTAAATACAAACTCTTACATATTGCCAGTGTCTACATCTTCACTAAATAAAACTCATATTGCCAGTTTTTACATCTTCACTAAATGCAATCTCACACATATTGCCAGTGTCTACATCTTCTTAAATGCAAACTTACACATATTGCCAGTGTCTACATCTTCACTAAATGCAAACTTACATATGTATATTGCCAGTGTCTACATTTTCACTAAATGCAGTCTCACACATATTGCCAGTGTCTACATCTTCTTAAATGCAAACTTACACATATTGCCAGTGTCTACATCTTCCTAAATACAAACTCTCACATATTGCCAGTGTCTACATCTTCACTAAATACAAACTCACACAAATTGCCAGTGTTCACATCTTCACTAAAAACAAACTCAAATGTAGACACAGGCATATATTGCCAGTGTCTACATATTCACTGAATACAAACTCACACATAATGCCAGTGTCTACATCTTCACTAAATACAAACTCTTACATATTGCCAGTGTCTACATCTTCACTAAATAAAACTCATATTGCCAGTTTTTACATCTTCACTAAATGCAGTCTCACACATATTGCCAGTGTCTACATCTTCACTAAATGCAATCTCACACATATTGCCAGTGTCGACATCTTCTTAAATGCAAACTTACACATATTGCCAGTGTCCTCATCTTCACTAAATGCAAACTTACACATGTATATTGCCAGTGTCTACATCTTCACTAAATGAAATCGCACACATATTGCCAGTGTCTAC
>JAWPHD010017270.1:0-45456 GCA_037043455.1 Cyrtodaria siliqua | reverse complement strand
TGTCAAACTTTAATGTAAATCCAAAAGTAGGTCAAGGAAATTCATATTGACCTACTTTTCATTGAACCATTCCGCCGTCATGTAGTTATAAACATTTGTACATTTTGAAAGCTGTAAGGCCTCTGATGTTGAAGAAATGGACTTAACAAAAAAATGAATGTATCAAACTTGAATGTAAACTTTAATGTAAATTAACAAAGTGTAAAAAAGTAGGCCTTAGGTCATTTATATTGACCGGATTGGGCAGGAACATATTGCTACCATATAGATGTGTGTATGAAGTTTGAAATGGTATCTGAGAAATTGACTTAATAAAAAACTTGAATGTAAAATCGGGACGTACCGGACCGGCGGTATGTACGTCCGGAACGGACAAGGGTAACACTAAATGCCTGCACTACTTTTGTGACAGGGCATAAAAAAACAGTAGCCAAGGATATACCTTGTTAAGGCAGGTGTTTATTTTTTTGCAATTTCAGTGAAAACAGCTGCTGATCTCAAGAAAAGCAAAGAAACAGATGGTAAGTAAAGAAATGCATTCATTTTTCTAACATCTGCAACATTTTAGTATTTTTTTATTTCATCTTGTTCTTTCGTAGCTCCTTTTTTTCGAAAAAAAACAAAGAGCCATTGTCGTCACTTTGATCGTCATTGTCTGTGTCCCCTGGTTAGTCAGAATGTGTTTATTGTTAACCTTATCATGTCACAATCTATCATTGGTCACCTGTTGTAGTATGTCACAATATATCATGGTTCACCTATTGTACTGTGTGACAATCTATCATGGGTCACCTATTGTACATATAGTCATTGTCTTTGTCCCCTGGTTAAAGTCAGAATGTGTTTATTGTTTACCTTAACGACGGAGATGATATAGAGTTTCTGTCAAGTATTAGTGACAGTAGATTACCGTCAAATTTGCATTACATCACCCGATGTACCCAAAACAACAAATACATTTTACCCAGCCGTTAATAGAACAACTGATTAGAAACATACTCTTCATTAAAAAGGTATACTACCGGTAATTTTTTATTCTTGTGTTTACATATAAACAATACCTGTGCTATAAATAAACCATTTGTATGCTTAGTGTTGGCACAACGTATTGGGGATGCAGCGTAATTAGGACACTGATATATATCCATTATGTAGTTTGTCATAAATCTATCATGAGTTCACCTACTGTAGTTTGTCACACTTCTATCATAGGCTCGCTTATTGTAGTGTGTCGCAATTCTATCATGGGCTCACTATTGTAAAATGTCACAATTCTATCATGAGTTCACCTATTGTAGTATCACAACATTTTATCATGGGTTCATCTATAATTGTAGTATGTTACAATTCTATCATGGGTTCACACGTAGAATGTCACAATTCTATCATGAGTTCACCTATTGAAGTATCATAAAAATCTATCATGGGTTCATCTACAATTGTAGTATGTTACAATTCTATCATGGACTTACCTATTGTAGTATGTCATTATTCTATCATAGGCTCACCTATTGTAGTGTGTCACAATCATCTATTGTAGTATGTCATAATTCTTACATGGGTTAGCATATATAGTGCAGTGTGTCAAAATGCTATCATGGGTTCATCTATTGTAGTATGTCATGATTATATCATGGGTTAGCATATATATTGTAGTGTGTCAATTCTATCATGGGTTACCTATTGTAGTGTGTCCCAATTCTATCATGGGTTCATCTATTGTAGTAAGTCATAATTATATCATGGGTTAGCATATATATTGTTCTATCATGGGTTCATCTATTGTAGTATGTCATGATTAAATCATGGGTTAGCATATACGAGGGATGGTCATTAAACAGGTGCACAACCCCCATCTTTCTTTCTTTATACACTTTTGCCAACGGTGTGGGAGCTTTCTGATGCCCTCGGCGAACCAAGATGTAGGCCTATGTCGAAGGTACTGATTGACAGCCCCAACAATGCCTCTCTGGTGGCATATTTCCTCCCAGCAAGCATTTTCTTCAATTCTGGAAACAAATAATAGTCACTAGGAGCTTCAGTTTACATAAATTTTCATTCAATTTTGGCAAGACGTCGGAATAGTAGTTTGCCTTTTGGAACATAGTGCCTCAAAAGAACACCTTTATAATCCCAGAATATGATGGCCACGACTTTCCCAGCTAAAAGGGACTGTTTAAACTTCTTTGGGGGTGGAGATCCAGCTCTGCTCCATTGTTTAGATCGAACTCGGGGAGTGATAAATCCATGTTTCATCCCCAGTTATGATATGGTTCAAAAAGGTATCACCTTCCTTCTTATAACGAGCTAGAAGATCTTTAAAAATTGTCTTCTGATTTGCCTTTCGGTCTGGTGACAACTGTTTTGGCACCCATCGAGCACTTGCCTTGCTCATCCCCAGATGGTCCCAAACGATCTTAAATATGGACATTAGCAACCTCTTGCAAGGTGACACACCTATCTTTCATGATGATGTCTTCAATATTTTTGACCATTTGTGGGGTCACTGTGGTAGTTGGTCTCCCTTGCCGAGACCTATTTTGCACGCTTGTTCTACCTCTGCGAAAACAAGCTACCCACAAATAAAGCGTGGTATGTGACATGCACGCATCTCCAAATCTATTTTGAAGTCGTTTCAAAATATTAACCCGCGTTTCCCCTTCTTAAAGAATAAACGATATCACTGCATGTTGTTCTTCATACGTTGAGTCCATGTAACCATGTATACATACCATGTACAAATGACTGGTTTTGATATAATATTATGTAACAATTGAAAATTATTGTTGCATATAATCGGTCAAGGACTAAACTACCCCTGAACATGGAGCATTTTGCTCAGGTTTATGTTATGTTTACTTATGGGTAAAAGTGCACCTATTTAATGACCGTCCCTCGTATATTGTAGTATGTCACACATCTGTCATGGGCTCATCTATTTTAGTGTTACATTTCTATCATGGGTTCACCTATTGTAGTATGTCATACATCTGTCATGGGCTCATCTATTTTAGTGTCACATTTCTATCATGGGTTCACCTATTGTAGTATGTCATACATCTGCAATGGGCTCACCTATTGTAGTATGTCACACATCTGTCATGGGCTCACCTATTGTAGTGTGCCACATTTCTATCATGGGTTCACCTATTGTAGTATGTCATACATCTGTCATGGGCTCATCTATTTTAGTGTCACATTTCTATCATGGGTTCACCTATTGTAGTATGTCATACATCTGCAATGGGCTCACCTATTGTAGTATGTCACACATCTGTCATGGGCTCACCTATTGTAGTGTGCCACATTTCTATCATGGGCTCACCTATTGTAGTATGTCACACATCTATCATGGGGTCACCTATTGTAGTATGTCACACATCTGTCATGGGCTCACCTATTGTAGTGTGCCACATTTCTATCATGGGTTCACCTAGTGTAGTATGTCATACATCTGCAATGGGCTCACCTATTGTAGTGTGCCACATTTCTATCATGGGTTCACCTATTGTAGTATGTCATACATCTGCAATGGGCTCACCTATTGTAGTGTGCCACATTTCTATCATGGGTTCACCTATTGTAGTATGTCATACATCTGCAATGGGCTCACCTATTGTAGTGTGCCACATTTCTATCATGGGTTCACCTATTGTAGTATGTCATACATCTGCAATGGGCTCACCTATTGTAGTGTGCCACATTTCTATCATGGGCTCACCTGTTGTAGTATGTCACACTTCGATCATGGGCTCACCTATTGTAGTGTGCCACATTTCTATCATGGGTTCACCTATTGTAGTATGTCATACATCTGCAATGGGCTCACCTATTGTAGTTTGTCACAAGCTATCAATGGTCACCTATTGTAGTGTGTCACATCAATCATGGGTTACCTATTCTAGTGTGTCACATCAATGATGGGTTACCTGTTGTAGTGTTTCCCAATCTATCATGGGTTCACCTATTATAGTGTCACAACTTATCATAGGTCACCTATTGCAGTGTGTCAAAATCTATCATGGGTCACCTATTGTAGTGTGTCACAATCTATCATGGGTCACCTATTATAGTGTCACAATCGATCATGGGTCACCTATTGTGGTGTATCACAATCTATCATGAATAATTAATCTATAAGAATAATCCAGAATACTGTGTGTCCCTTTAAGTATGGTTGCAGGTAGACAAGTCAGTTTTCTGTAGATTCCTTGCCCACCGCAACCTTGTTATTTTCAGTTTATGTTCACAGATTGTGAAGCTTTTATAACTTTTAATTTATTTTCACAAATTGTAAAGCTGCCCTTTCAAAAGTCATTATATGTGAAACATATAGAGGATCTTACTTGGGAGCCTGTTTAATATTGAATTTATTAAACGAGTTAGATAAAATTAAATGATGCGAGGCTGTGCCGGGCATCATATCACTTTTATCCAACGAGATTGATGAAATTAATATTAAATAGGCACAAATGTTTCATTCTATTTATTAAATAACTCTTTAAAAAAGGCACATGCGAAAGATTTCTTATAGTAGCTGCCAAGATATAACGTCGGCGTATGTTGACTCTGCCTTCTCCATACAAAACCGAACAATGGTACTACCAACTCGTCGATTTCCGTAACCCGGTATTTTGACCGGTTACAGAAATCAACGACATAATTCCGATGTACACCGAGCTGAACGGAAAAGACCGAACGATAATTTGGCCATCATTTGCATAGTTATATCACTAATGGATTATCAAAAATATTGAATGGTGTTATTCCACTCCCACACTCCCAATTTATGTGATAAATTCATTTTATGTTTTTTAAGGTGACACAATGGATACCTCCAAACCAGCCAAGAAAATAAACCCCAAGACTATGAAGAATGAGCATGGAAACTACCCGGTGTGGATGAACCAGAGGAAAGTCAAAAATTTGAAAAAGCAGCAAAAGAAAACTAAAGAAAGAGCTAAGGGGAAGAAGAATAAGTGATGCTTCTAAGAAATAAATATGTTGATAAGATGTAATTCCGTTTTTTAATACGTTAATAGGATATTTGTGTGTTGACAACATTGTGAATTGAGACATACCTTATAAAAGAAGGCCTATGTCAAGGAAAAAAAAAGCATTTTAATAGTTGATAAGTTGAAATTTCATCATCTAATATGTTAATAGGAAATTTGTGTGTCATCAGCATTGTGAATTGAGACATACCTTATAGAAAGAAGGGCTGTGTCGAAGAAAAAAGTGTGTTTTGGTAGTTGATAAGATGAAATTGCATCATGTAATATGTTAATAGGAGATTTGTGTGTCGCCAGCATTGTGAATTGAGACATACCTTATAGAAAGAAGGGCTGTGTCAAAAAAAAAAAATGAAGTATTTTGGTAGTTGATATTTAAAAGATGAATTTTCATAATCTAATATGTTAATAGGAGATTGTTTTGTTGAGGCCTACCATAAAAAATTGTCGGTTTGCTGTTTCCCTATCTACCCGCGAAAAAAAGGCCCTACCCAGAATCTTTTATATTAAGTCATCAACATGTTTTTTTGTTGTTTTTGCTGTCTTCAGTATGTTTTTCTTTACCGATAATTTCTTAAAGGTGTTTTATGTTCTTGGCAAAAAAAAAAATTCACCTTCCTACCTGGGTCGGGAATCGGCAGACAAATATTTTTTAAGGATGGCCTGACAACATTGTGAATTGAGACGTACATGTACCTTATAAGAAAAAGGGCTGTGTCAAAGAAAAATGTTTTACTAGATAAGATGTAATTTCATCATTTAATACGTTAATTGTTGATTACATTGTGAACTGAGACATACGTAAGAAGTGATTTGTCAAAGAAATGAATACTTACGCATTGGTATTTGAATCTAATTGGGTTTTAAGACACACCAACACATGAAAGGTTATATGGCGCCTAAAAGGAATGAATGTACCAGGTTCATCCTCCATTTACATCAAGATAAAATATGGAGAATGAGCCTTGAACCGTCTTACCTGCAGAACTGCAGAGTTGCTGCAAATTCTGTAGTAGAAACTCCATTTACGATGGAGCCACGTTTCCACGTTTGCATACGCGGTGTCATGATGAAGACCTTGAACGAGCATGATAAAAATAACAAAATGAATATGAATGATGGTGGGGCGGGGGCGTATCCTACCCCTCTGCATGTGACAGTGTGTTTGTGAGATTGCACTGGTTGTATTCTACCCTGGCAACCACATGGGGTCAGATATTTGACAAGTTGATAAGATCTGATTTCATCATTTAATACGCTAATAGGAAATGTGTTTGTTGGTTACATTGTGTACTGAGACATACTTTAAGAAGAAGAAGAAGTGATACATGTGTCAAATACAAATGAAGGATAATTATGCCTTGGTATTTGACAAGTTGATAAGCTCTAATTTCATCATTTAATACACAGATGGGAGATACTGAAGCATTGAAGAAGTAATACATGTATATTAATACTTTATAATAAAATGATAAAATGAACTGCCTTAGAGTGACAAACATATTACAGTTGGCTCCTGAGAGTAAAGCAGCCATGATATCGACATCAGTGACGTCAAGTCAAGGCATGCTACATGTATCAGAGTTTATGTGATGTGATATAAAGAATCTAATATAGGTTTGACTGTCTTAACAAAAAAGAATGTTCAAAACTATTTGAATACATTTATTAGATCTTTATATATGATCTTATGCTTTGAACCGATGGATGCTCCCGGAAATGACATTTACCTATCCTCAACTTATCATATGGCCTTGTATCACCCAGCAGTTTTCAATTTGTAGTGCCATCTGTAGTTTTTGTGTCGACTTTTTGAAGAAAAGTGCGATACATAGGGATCACTTTGTCGTCCGTCCGTCAGTAAGTCACAAAAACTTAACGTTGGCTATAACTCTTTCATTTCTTCATATTTCTTCATCAAGCTTTCAATATATACTCATCATGACAACATCGACATGACCATACTAAAATATGAAGGTCTCGGTCACACTGAAGGTCATTACATGGTTAAATACTCATTTTTTTCTTCACGAAAACTTAACGTTGTATATAACTTTCTCATTTCTTGATCAAACTTTCAATATATACTCATCGTGACAACATCGACATGACCATACTTAAATATAAAGGTCAAGATCACACTGAAGGTCATTTATATGGGTTAAATGCTCATTTTCTTCACAAAAACTTAAAGTTGGTTATAACTTTCTTATTTCTTGATATTTCTTCATCAGACTTCCAATATATACTCATGATGACAACATCGACATGACCTTACTAAAATATAAAGGTCAAGTTTACACTAAAGGTCATTATTTGGGTTAAATACTCATTTTTTTCTTCACCAAAACTTTGTCTGTGTGTGTGTGTGTAGTTCTAAGGTTTATAGTCCATCCGCCAACGAACACGTCAAGGTATACCTGACGCGATGGGCACAATAGAGTCTGGACTTACGAAAACTTTGTCAGGTCAGTTGGTCAAGGTCATTTATCTTGGTCCAAAAAACCTTGTTATACTGACAAAGCGCTGACAGGCGACACACGTGTTCCGCGGAGCACCCATCTAGTTTACTTATGCTTCGGACAAGAATTACAAGTATAAAATTACAAGGGGCAATAATTCTAATTTGTAATAAGACGGAGTAACGGTTCTTGCACTCTGCACTTCCTCCCGTTGCCCTCTATCATTGTGTGAAGTTTCATTGCAGTACCGTCAGTAGTTTTGAAGTTAAGCTCCAGACAAAAAGTCTTAAGTATAAAATTACAAAGGGCAATAACTCTGATTTAATGATGAAAGAGTTACGTTCTTGCACGCTGCACTTCATCTCATTGTGTGAAGTTTCATTGCATTCCCATCGGTAGTTTTGAAGTTATGCTCAGGACAAAAATTCTAAGTATAAAATTAAGAAGGGCAATAACTCTCATTTGAATGAAGATAGAGTTACAGTTGTGCACTCTGCACTTCCTCTCATTGCCCTCTATCATTGGGTGAAGTTTCATTGCAGTCTCATCAGTAGTTTTAAAGTTATGCTCCAAACAAAAGTGGGACGGAAGGATGGAAGGACAAAGCGGCAACTATATGCGCCCCTGAAATTTTCGGGGAGCATAAAAAAGGGCATGCTCTACACTTTTATATTAAGGGCAATTCCAGAATTAAATGTAGGGTGGTGGTGGGGAGGGGTATCGACCCAACCACCCACCAAAAAAAAAAAAATCGACGACAAATCAATAAAAAAAAAAATATCGGGCCCCACCACCCATCTAAAAAAAAAATTAATAGTAGATGTTAAAAGATAAAAACTTAAAAAAATCCGAGAAAAAGGTGTTGCTGAATGCGATAAGCGAAAACTGATTACGAAAATCCAAATCTCCGGTCTTCTCCTTCTTTCATAATTATCCTAGAAATTCAGGTGTAAAGTAGCTCTTACCCTTGAAAAGTTTAATAACCTCTTCGGAAAACTGCTGTCTCATAGTCTGCCGGCAGACTGGCCATTTTTCAATAGCAGCATACGTGGACATTTTTTCTCAGGTTGCAGCTGCAGACAAACGCCTTCGGTAAAGTGCGCGTCCAAAACCGGAATCGGCCCCAAAATACTATCTTTATAGTGGATTGTTTACGCATGTTTGTGCTGAAAAATATGGCGTTTTCATCAAGATATCGCACGACAGGATATCTATGCGTAAATTAGGCTGGTAAAAACGCGTGGTGATTTTTTTATCTACGCACTGTCAACCGTGATTTATTTTGGAGTTAGAGACGCCACCATTATTTTTCCTTGAAATCCAAATCCGGGAGATTACAAATTGAGTATTCGAGAAAAACAAGGTTGTTTTAACTTGAAAAACACCCATCTTGATTTTAAAAAAAATTGAGACCCCATCTTGATTTATTTGTTTGAGACACCCCATCCTGATTAATTATTTTTAAGCACTACAGACCCCACCACCAATAAAAAAAAAAATCAGACCCCCACCATGCATCAATTAAAATTTCAGAATCACCCCAAGACCCATCTAAAAAAAATGACGATGCCACCCGCTGTGTCGATTCTTATGGATGGAGGGAGGTCTACAGTACTGGTTCTACCCAGGAAAGCAAGAGCTGTCGGATGACAACACGCTGGACTTTTCGAGGCCTTGTCTATTTATTGGGCAACTAAGTTGAAAAGGGCATTATTCCCTAAAATGCATAACAGAGTTATGGCACGTTTTTGTACCAGTTCCTCTTATGATAGTGAATACAGATGTATAGTTTCCGTCGCTCAGTTTCTGAGATATTAGTTTGCCAAAAGCGGTTAACTAAGCAATTTGACTTAGTACAAAAAGGGGCATAACTTTGTCAAAATAGTTTTCAGAGTTATGTGACTTGAAGTTGTGTGTAGCATGTTATCTATTTATTCTGAATAAATTCATGAACTTTTACTGAGTTCTGCCAGGTGGTTTCTGAGATCGGATCCTACTGAAAAAGGTTATCCAAGGAAAGGATCCTACTGAAAAAGGTTATACAAGAAATTGACTAAGTACAAAAAGGGGCATAACTTTGTCAAAATAATTAAATATTCAGAATAATTGTCATTTCAAAAATCGGCGTGCCGCAGCTGTGAATTGAACCACGGACCTCTTGCTTTCTGGGCAAGTATGCTCCCCATTATTCCACCATGCCATCCGATATTTGAATAACAATTATGACGTTATATTACATATTTGTCTGTGATTTGTATAGGAAATACTGGGAATAGAAAAGCTATATCGACTCATTTGCTCTACTGGGAAATATCTCCCAGTGGGAGATGTGGAGATATTTCCCAGTACGGAACATTGCTCGGCCTTCTCCGTCAGTTCCGATTGTTTTACGAGTGTTTTCAGATTCCGCCACTAGGGAATTACGATTACGGAAATTAACAAAGAGTTCCGGTTCCACTTGTTTCGTTTGTATGACGTAACGTCGTCTTGGCGTTCTCGTGCAAACTGGTGTAAAAAGGTGTGAATCGTTAGACATATTAATAAAATATCATTTTAAATTATGTAATATATATAGTTTAATAACCAGTGTTTCTGAAATACTGAAAATATCTCCCTCGGTAGAGAAATGGCCCCAATATAAGAACGAGTGCGGAGCACGAGTTCTTATATCGGGGCCATTTCTCTACCTCGGGAGATATATCCTGTATCTGAAAAACACTGGTTATTAAACTCTATATATTATGACGTACATGTATCTCTTTAAACCTACTGAGTTTCAACATTGGATTTTTCACAGATTGGCGACTACATACGACGTTTGTATTTTATACAAATACTCTATTGTGTCTAACAAGGAC
This sequence comes from Cyrtodaria siliqua, assembly GCA_037043455.1. Lineage (NCBI taxonomy): Eukaryota > Metazoa > Mollusca > Bivalvia > Adapedonta > Hiatellidae > Cyrtodaria > Cyrtodaria siliqua. The sequence goes on along the minus strand of JAWPHD010017270.1, from coordinate 35,124 downwards.
AAAGAATTATTAAATATTCAGAATATTTGTCATTTCAAAAAAGTGCCGCAGCCAGGAATTGAACCACGTAAACCGATCTGTGAAAAATCCAACCCTGTAACTCAGTAGGTTTAAAGAGCTACGTCATCATATAACGTCATAATTGTCATTTAAATAATGGCGTGGTGGTGTAATGGGGAGCATACTTGCCCGGAAAGCAAGAGGTCTGTGGTTGACTTCCTGGCTGCAGCATGCCAAATTTTGAAATGACAATTATTCTGAATATTTAATAATTCTGTGTCCTTGTTAAACGCAATAAGAGTATTTGTCAAAATAGGTTGCAGAGTTATGTTACTTGCGCGTGACATGTCATCTATCTATACTGAATACATGTGTGAAGTTTCATTGAATTCTGTCTTGCAGTTTTTGAGATATGACCTTGCCGAAAAAGGTTAACTATCGGTAACACAAATGCTGAGGCGAGTGGAACAGCTTGCCATTTCTGCGAAAAGTCGAACTAAAAAGTTGGTGGTCTGCCTCCACCACTTATAAAGTGACCTTCATATATAGCATAAATAGTGCTGAAACATGGGGAAAACAAACCAACCTAGACTATTAAATGAGAATTGGTTCATGTTATAAGAATCTTTCATGTGTATCTGGTGAGTATTGGGAGTTCCAACACAGGGTATTCAGCTGTTTTTATCGGGACTGAGGCTCTACTGAGGTTCCAGACCGAGGGTTGGAGTTTCTTCTGAACCAGACGTGATTATTTTTCTTGGATATAGCGGACATATTGCGTGATGACATTATCTACAGTCAGGCAACGTTTTCTATGCAACTGTTGTTGAATCAGGTGTTATAAACATCAGTGTTGACAGCGTGTGAGTTTTATTTGCCCCTATGTGTAAGACAGATTTTCCAGCACTTGTGTAAAACACAGATTTGCAAAAAACTATAATCTTGTATGTATAAATGCCCTTGAGAGCAGGTTGCTCACTTGAGCTTCATGCTCAAGAGTGAGCTGTTGTGACTACTTCGTCCGTCGTCTGTCAACATTTAGCTTGTTTACGCGATAGAGGTCATACTTCTTGAGCAGTCTTAACCAAACTTGCACAGATTGTATATGACCACAAGATCTCGCACTATAGTTATGGCCCCTGAATTAGCTAAAAAATGCTGTTTTTCATCTTGTTTACACGATAGAGGCCACATTTCTTGAGCAATCTTAACCAAACTTACATAGGGATTTTTATGATAGGGATTTTTATTTTTATGCCCCCAAAGTGTGGCATATAGTAGTCGCACTCTGTCCGTACGTCCGTACAATCGTGTCCGGTTAATAACTCTGACAATAATGGATTGATTTCCAAATAACTTGGCACAATTGCTCACCACAAGAAGACGTCACGCACAAAATCAAGGACTGTGACTCCAAGGTCAAGGTCACACTTAGACGTCAAAGGTAAAAATGAAATGCTTTCGTGTCCGGTTAATAACTCTGACATTCATGGACAGATTTTCAAATAACTTGGCACAAGTGCTAACCACAACAAGACATGTCGCGCACAAAATGCAGGTCCGTGGCTCTAAAGTCAAGGTCACACAGAGTTCAAAGGTCAAATTGTGTCGGGTCTGGCATTCCTGGACGGATTTTCAAATAATCTAGCACCACAACAAGACCACCAGTCGCGCACAAAATCCAGGTTCGTGGCTCCAAGGTCAAGGTCACACATAGAAGTCAAAGGTCAAATCGTGTCCAGTCAATAACTCTGGCATTGCTGGACAGATTTTCAAATAACTTGACACAAGCGCTCGCCACAAGACAACCTGTCGTGCACAAAATCCAGGTATGTGGCTCTAAGGTCAAGGTAAAATTTAGAGGTCAAAGGTAAAATCATGTCCGGTCAATAACTGTGGCATTCCAGGACGAGTTTGATAATGGGCCAGATCGGACCAGTAACACCAGAGTTGTGACCCCTGAATTAGCAAAAAAACGCAGTTTTTCATCTTGTTTACACGATAGAGGGCACATTTCTTGAGCAATATTTACCAAACTTGCAAAGATTGTAAATGACGATAAGATCTCGGACGAGTTTGATAATGGCCAAGATTGAACCAGTAACACCAGAGTTATGGCCCCTGAATTAGCAAAAATGCAGTTTTACATGTTAACACAATGAAGGCCACATTTCTTAATCAGTCTTAACCAAACTTACATATTTTTAGCAAATCTACTGATCAGAGATCAGCAGAGTTTATGCCATGGTGCGGCGTCCGTCGTCCGTCTGTCTGTCCCGTCCGTCTGTCCGTCCGTAAACTTTTATTTGTAGCGACTACTCCTCTGAAACTACTGGATGGATATTCATGAAACTTTACAGAAATGTTGCCCATAAAGTCTAGTTGATCCTAGCAAAAATTCATGTTGATGTAAAATCCAAGATGGCCGCCAAAGCTAAAAATAGATTTTTAAAATACAAGTTTGTAGCGACTACTTCTTGAAAACTCTAAGTGATATTGATATGGGACTTTTTCTAAAATGATCAGCATGACATGATGTTGGTCCTTGTCGAAAATCGTTTTGATTCGGCATTAAACATGGCTGCCAGCGGCCATCTTTGTTTACATAGAATTATATAGTAAAAACTTGTAGCGACTACACCTCTGAAACTACTTGGCAGATTTTCATGAAACTTTACAGGAATGTTGCTCTTAATGTCTAATTGATCCTAGCAAAATTTCAGGTCAGCCGGAAATTCCAGATGGCCGCCATGGCTAAAAATAGATTTTCAAAATACAGGTTTGTAGTGACTACTTCTTGAAAACTATAAGTGATATTGATATAGGACTTTTTCTAAAATGATCAGCATGACATGATGTTGGTCCTTGTCAAAAATCGTTTTGATTCAATGTTAAACATGGCTGTCAGCGGCCATCTTTGTTTACATAGAGTTATATAATGAAAACTTGTAGCGACTACTCCTCTGAAACTACTTGACGGATTTTCATGAAACTTCACAGGAATGTTGCTCTTGATGTCTAATTGATCCTAGCAAAATTTCAGGTCGGCCGGAAATTCAAGATGGCCACCACGGGTAAAAATAAATTTTCATAATACAAGTTTTAAGCGACTACTTCTTGAAAATGATAAGTGATATTGATTTTGGACTCTTTCTAAAATGATCAGCATGACATGATGTTGGTCCTTGTCAAAAATCGTTTTGATTCGACGTTAAACATGGCTGCCAGCGGCCATCTTTGTTTACATAGAATTATATAGTAAAAACTTGTAGCGACTACTCCTCTGAAACTACTTGGCAGATTTTCATGAAACTTTACCGGAATGTTGCTCTTAATGTCTAATTGATCCTAGCAAAATTTCAGGTCGGCCGGAAATTCCAGATGGCCGCCATGGCTAAAAATACAAGTTTGTAGCGACTTCTTCTTGAAAACTATAAGTGATATTGCTCTTGATGTCTTATTGATCCTAGCAAAATTTCAGGTCGGCCGGAAATTCAAGATGGCCACCATGGCTAAAAATAGATTTTCAAAAAACAAGTTTGTAGCGACTACTTGAAAACTATAAGTGATATTGATATGGGACTTTTTCTAAAATGATCAGCATGACATGATGTTAGTCCTTGTCAAAAATCGTTTTGATTCAATGTTAAACATGGCTGTCAGCGGCCATCTTTGTTTACATAGAGTTATATAATAAAAACTTGTAGCGACTACTGCTCTGAAACTACTTGACGCATTTTCATGAAACTTTGCAGGAATGTTGCTCTTGATGTCTAATTGATCCTAACAAATTTCAGGTCGGCCGGAAATTCAAGATGGCCGCCACGGCTAAAAATAAATTTTCAAAAAAACAAGTTTGTAGCGACTACTTCCTGAAATCAAAATCAATCGGTAGAGCTTCAAGGTCATTGACCTCTTGTTTATTATAATTATTATTGTTTTAATTTTAAAACTTTTAAAAAAAATACATTTTTTTTAAATTTTAGCTCGACTGATCAGAGATCAGCAGAGCTTATGCCGTGGTGCGGCGTCCGTCTGTCCATCTGTCCGTAAACTTTTATTTGTAGCGAATACTCCTCTGAAACTAATGGATATTCATGGAACTTTACAGAAATGTTGCCCATAAAGTCTAGTTGATCCTAGCAAAAATTCATGTTGATGTGAAATCCAAGATGGCCGCCAAAGCTAAAAATAGAGTTTTAAAATACAAGTTTGTAGCGACTACTTCTTGAAAACTATAAGTGATATTGATATGGGACTTTTTCTAAAATGATCAGCATGACATGATGTTGGTCCTTGTCAAAAATCGTTTTGATTCGACGTTAAACATGGCTGCCAGCGGCCATCTTTGTTTACATAGAGTTATATAGTAAAAACTTGTAGCGAATACTCCTCTGAAACTACTTGACGGATGTTCATGAAACTTTACAGGAATGTTGCTCTTGATGTCTAGTTGATCCTAGAAAAATTTCAGGCTCGCCAGAAATTCAAGATGGCCACCACAGCTATAAATAGATTTAAAATAAATAAGTTTGTAGCGACTACTTCTTGAAAACTATAAGAGATATTGATATGGGACTTTTTCTAAAATGATCAGCATGACATAATGTTGGTCCTTGTCGAAAATTGTTTTAATTCGACGTTAAACATGGCTGCCAGCGGCCATCTTTGTTTACATAGAGTTATATTATAAAAACTTTTAGCGACTACTTCTCTGAAACTACTTGACGGATTTTCATGAAACTTCACAGGAATGTTGCTCTTGATGTCTATTTGATCCTAGCAAAATTTCAGATCGGCCGGAAATTCAAGATGGCCGCCACGGCTAAAAATAGATTTTTAAAAAATAAGTTTGTTGCGACTACTTCTTGAAAACTATAAGAGATATTGATATGGGACTTTTCTAAAATGATCAGCATGACATGATGGTTATCCAAGTCGAAATTATTTTGATTCGACACTAAACATGGCCGCCAGTGGCCATCTTTGTTTACATAGAGTTACATAATGAAAACTTGTAGCGACTACTCCTCTAAAACTACTTGACGAATTTTCATGAAACTTCACAGGAATGTTGCTCTTGATGTCTAATTGATCCTAGCAAAATTTCAGGTCGGCCGCAAATTCAAGATGGCCGCCACGGCTAAAATAAATTTTCAAAATACAAGTTTGTAGCGACTACTTCTTGAAAACGATAAGTGATATTGATTTTGGACTTTTTCTAAAATGATCAGCATGACATGATGTTGGTCCTTGTCAAAAATCGTTTTGATTCGACGTTAAACATGGCTGCCAGCGGCCATCTTTGTTTACATAGAATTATATAGTAAAAACTTGTAGCGACTACTCCTCTGAAACTACTTGGCAGATTTTCATGAAACTTTACAGGAATGTTGCTCTTAATGTCTAATTGATCCTAGCAAAATTTCAGGTCGGCCGGAAATTCCAGATGGCCGCCATGGCTAAAAATAGATTTTCAAAATACAAGTTTGTAGTGACTACTTCTTGAAAACTATAAGTGATATTGATATAGGACTTTTTCTAAAATGATCAGCATGACATGATGTTGGTCCTTGTCAAAAATCGTTTTGATTCAATGTTAAACATGGCTGTCAGCGGCCATCTTTGTTTACATAGAGTTATATAATGAAAACTTGTAGCGACTACTCCTCTGAAACTACTCGACGGATTTTCATGAAACTTCACACGAATGTTGCTCTTGATGTCTAATTGATCCTAGCAAAATTTCAGGTCGGCCGGAAATTCAAGATGGCCACCACGGGTAAAAATAAATTTTCATAATACAAGTTTGTAGCGACTACTTCTTGAAAACGATAAGTGATATTGATTTTGGACTCTTTCTAAAATGATCAGCATGACATGATGTTGGTCCTTGTCAAAAATCGTTTTGATTCGACGTTAAACATGGCTGCCAGCGGCCATCTTTGTTTACATAGAATTATATAGTAAAAACTTGTAGCGTCTACTCCTCTGAAACTACTTGGCAGATTTTCATGAAACTTTACAGGAATGTTGCTCTATATGTCTAATTGATCCTAACAAAATTTCAGGTCGGCCGGAAATTCCAGATGGCCGCCATGGCTAAAAATACAAGTTTGTAGCGACTTCTTCTTGAAAACTATAAGTGATATTGCTCTTGATGTCTTATTGATCCTAGCAAAATTTCAGGTCGGCCGGAAATTCAAGATGGCCACCATGGCTAAAAATAGATTTTCAAAAAACAAGTTTGTAGCGACTACTTGAAAACTGTAAGTGATATTGATATGGGACTTTTTCTTAAATGATCAGCATGACATGATGTTAGTCCTTGTCAAAAATCGTTTTGATTCAATGTTAAACATGGCTGTCAGTGGCCATCTTTGTTTACATAGAGTTATATAATAAAAACTTGTAGCGACTACTGCTCTGAAACTACTTGACGCATTTTCATGAAACTTTGCAGGAATGTTGCTCTTGATGTCTAATTGATCCTAACAGATTTCAGGTCGGCCGGAAATTCAAGATGGCCGCCACGGCTAAAAATAAATTTTCAAAAAACAAGTTTGTAGCGACTACTTCCTAAAATCAAAATCAATTGGTAGAGCTTCAAGGTCATTGACCTCTTGTTTATTATAATTATTATTGTTTTAATTTTAAAACTTTTAAAAAAAATACATTTTTTTTTAATTTTAGCTCGACTGATCAGAGATCAGCAGAGCTTTTGCCGTGGTGCGGCGTCCGTCTGTCCGTAAACTTTTATTTGTAGCGAATACTCCTCTGAAACTAATGGATGGATATTCATGGAACTTTACAGAAATGTTGCCCATAAAGTCTAGTTGATCCTAGCAAAAATTCATTTTGATGTGAAATCCAAGATGGCCGCCAAAGCTAAAAATAGAGTTTTAAAATACAAGTTTGTAGCGACTACTTCTTGAAAACTATAAGTGATATTGATATGGGACTTTTTCTAAAATGATCAGCATGACGTGATGTTGGTCCTTGTCAAAAATCGCTTTGATTAGACGTTAAACATGGCTGCCAGCGGCCATCTTTGTTTACATAGAGTTATATAGTAAAAACTTGTAGCGAATACTCCTCTGAAACTACTTGACGGATGTTCATGAAACTTTACAGGAATGTTGCTCTTGATGTCTAGTTGATCCTAGAAAAATTTCAGGCTTGCCAGAAATTCAAGATGGCCACTACAGCTAAAAATAGATTTAAAATAAATAAGTTTGTAGCGACTACTTCTTGAAAACTATAAGAGATATTGATATGGGACTTTTTCTAAAATGATCAGCATGACATAATGTTGGTCCTTGTCGAAAATTGTTTTAATTCGACGTTAAACATGGCTGCCAGCGGCCATCTTTGTTTACATAGAGTTATATATTAAAAACTTTTAGCGACTACTTCTCTGAAACTACTTGACGGATTTTCATGAAACTTCACAGGAATGTTGCTCTTGATGTCTATTTGATCTTAGCAAAATTTCAGATCGGCCGGAAATTCAAGATGGCCGCCACGGCTAAAAATAGATTTTTAAAAAATAAGTTTGTTGCGACTACTTCTTGAAAACTATAAGAGATATTGATATGGGACTTTTTCTAAAATGATCAGCATGACATGATGGTTATCCGAGTCGAAATTATTTTGATTCGACACTTAACATGGCCGCCAGTGGCCATCTTTGTTAACATAGAGTTACATAATGAAAACTTGTAGCGACTACTCCTCTAAAACTACTTGACGGATTTTCATGAAACTTCACACGAATGTTGCTCTTCATGTCTAATTGATCCTAGCAAAATTTCAGGTCGGCCGGAAATTCAAGATGGCCGCCATGGCTAAAAATAGATTTTCAAAATACAAGTTTGTAGCGACTACTTCTTGAAAACTATAAGTGATATTGATATGGGACTTTTTCTAAAATGATCAGCATGACATGATGTTGGTCCTTGTCAAAAATCGTTTTGATTCAATGTTAAGCATGGCTGCCAGTGGCCATCTTTGTTTACATAGAGTTATATAATGAAAACTAGTAGCGACTGCTCCTGTGAAACTACTTGATGGATTTTCATGAAACTTCACACGAATGTTGCTCTTGATGTCTAATTGATCTTAGCAAAATTTCAGGTAGGCCGGATATTCAAGATGGCCACCATGGCTAAAAATAGACTTTTAAAAAATAAGTTTGTAGCGACTATTTCTTGAAAAATGTAAGAGATATTGATATGGGACTTTTTCTAAAATGATCAGCATGACATGATGGTTATCCAAGTCGAACATTATTTTGATTCAATGTTAAACATGGCTGTCAGTGGCCATCTTTGTTTACATAGAGTTATATAATGAAAACTTGTAGCGACTACTCCTCTGAAACTACTTGACGGATTTTCATGAAACTTCACAGCAATGTTGCTCTTGATGTCTAATTGATCCTAGCAAAATTTCAGTCAGCCGGAAATTCAAGATGGCCGCCACGGCAAAAAATAGATTTTCAAAAAACAAGTTTGTAGCGACTACTTCCTGAAATCAAAATCAATCAGTAGAGCTTCAAGGTCATTGACCTCTTGTTTTAAATTTTATTTTTTAATGATTATTTTCTTGACTTGTTATTTTTTTTTTTAAACTTCTCCTAAACGCCTTGTTGGATTTCGATGAAACTTGTCAGGAAGCATCGGTAAGATGTCTGGTTGTGCAAATCGCGCTTTTGTTCTGGTTTGCTGATTTTTGACGGAGTTATGGCCCTTTGACATTTTTACTTTAAATTTCTTGTCGGCGCTACTCCTCCTGAACGGCTTTTTGGATTTCAACAAAATTTGGCAGGAAGCATCAGTATGATGTCTAGTTGTGCAAATCGCTGTACATCAATGAAATCTTGGACAAGTTCAAAAACCAGCTAGATCTTATTACTAACGACAGAGTTATGGCGCTTGATTTATTGAAAAAGGCTTTATTGTACTTTTCTTTCTTAAATACTTCATTTTTTATCTGAACTTTACCAAATTTGCTTAGAATGTTCAATTAAAGCTTAAACAAAGTTGTCTGATTCATATCCATCCATATACTCCCCACAACCCGTAGATACAGCAGACTTATTGCAAATGATTAGTAAGCGATCTAGGGCCAACCTGGCCCTCTTGCTTATGGGATGGCGAGTTGTCTGTTGTCCGTCCGTCGTCTGTCCGTCTGTTTACTTTTACCTAGTTAAGACGATAGGGCCTTTATTTTTTATCCGGTCTTTACCAAACTTTAACAGATTGTTACTATCAATGAAAGCTCGGACAGCTTCGAAAACCAGCCAGATCTGACTAGTAACAGCGGAGTTATGGCCCTTGATTTAATTAAAAATGCTGTTGCGTTTTTTACCGGTTCGTTTATTGTTGATGGAGTTATGGCCCCTTGACATTTTTACTTTAAATTTCTTGTCGGCGCTAACCGCCTTATTGGATTTCGACGAAACTTGGCAGGAAGCATCGGTAAAATGTCCAGCTGTTCATATCGCGCTTTTGTTCTGGTTTGCTGATTTTTGACGGAGAATAAAGCTCTACTGATAGGTTTTTTGATAGCTAGATCAACATTCCTGAGAAGTTTCATGAAAATCTGTCGAGAAGTTTCAGGGGTAGTCGCTGCAAGTTTTTACATATATAACTCAATGTAAACAAAGATTGCCGTGGCAGCCATGTTTAATGTCGATTCAAAATAATTTTCAACAGGGACCAACACCATGTCATGCTGATCATTTTAGAAAAAGTCTCATATCAAATATCCCTATACAAGTCTATGTAAAATAGTTACCCCCGGGGCGGGGCCAAGTGACCCCAGGGTCATCATTTAAACAAACTTGGTAAAGGACCTATTGGGATCACTCTTCGTCCCTCGTCCGTCCGTCGTCGTCGGCCGAAGTTTTACATATTGGGATTTTGCATTTTTTTCATAGACTTATATAGGAAAAAATCTTCTCTGAAACCACAAGGCACAGATCTTCTTCTCTGGAATTACAAGAGCCAGAGGTTTAATATTTTGCATTTACTATAAGATTATGGTCCTTTACCAAGTTTGTTCAAATGATGACCCTGGGATCACTTGGCCCCGCCCCGGGGGTAACAATTTTACATAGACTTGTATAGGGAAAAACTTAAAAAATCTCTGCAAGAGCCAGAGGTTTAATATTTTGAATTTGCTATAAGCTTATGGTCCTCTATCAAGTTTGTTCAAATGGTGACCCTGGTGTCAAATTTGGCCCCGCCCCAGGGGTCAGTTTTACATAGACTTGTACAGGATTTTTTTTTTAAATCTACTTCTCTGAAACTACAAGAGCCAGAGGTTTAATATTTTGCATTTACTTTGAGCTTATGGTCCTTTACCAAGTTTATTCAAATGGTGACCCTGGGGTCACATTTGGCCCTGCCCCAAGTGTCACATGTTTAACATAGACTTATATAGGAAAAAAATTAAAAATCTTCTCTGAAACTTCAAGAGCCAGAGGTTTAATCTTTTGCATTTACTATAAGATTATGGTCCTTTACCAAGTTTGTTTAAATGATGACCCTGGGGTCACTTGGCCCCGCCCCGGTGGTAACTATTTTACATAGACTTGTATAGGGAAGAACATAAAAAATCTTCTCTGCAACTGCAAGAGCCAGAGGTTTAATATTTTGAATTTGCTATAAGCTGATGATCCACTACCAAGTTTGTTCAAATGGTGACCCTGGTGTCAAATTTGGCCCCGCCCCGGGGGTCAGTTTTACATAGACTTGTACAGGATTTTTTTTTTTAAATCTACTTCTCTGAAACTACAAGAGCCAGAGGTTTAATATTTTGCATTTACTATGAGCTTATGGTCCTTTACCAAGTTTATTCAAATGGTGACCCTGGGGTCACATTTGGCCCTGCCCCAAGTGTCACATGTTTAACATAGACTTGTATAGGGAAAAACTTAAAAAATCTCCTTCTCTGATACCACAAGACGCACAGCTCTCATATTACATGTAGCCCTGGGGTCACATTTGGACATGCCTCGGGGTTACACTCTAGCACCTTCATTTTGTATTTGATCTTTACCAAACTTTGTCAGTGTCTTTATATCAATGTTGTTAACACAACAGAGGCCACATTTCTTGAACAATCTTAACCAAACTTGCACAGATGTATATGACCATGAGATTTCGAAGAAATTCGATAATGGGCCGTACAGGTTATCGATATAGGGCCATCTTGGCACTCTTGTTATGAAATCTCATTCATAGAAGAAAGTGGGACAATTAAAAAATACCCATGCCAGACTAGACACACCTGACTTATTGCCCATGATTACCTGGTGAGTGATCTACAGCCATCCTGGCCCTCTTGTTCGATTTTTTTTAAAAAAAAAAATTGATTTTTGGGAGAGGTGGGATTTTTTTTTTTTGAACGCTGTTGTGTTGGATTTGACGAAACTTTGCAGGACACATTGTTATGATGTCTAGTTATACATAATGCGTTGTGTTTTTACCGGTTCATTTATTTTTTACGGAGTTATAGCCCCTTGACAGAGCAGTCTTAACCAAACTTATACACATGTGTATTTTTTCCTTTTTATTATTATTTTTTATAATTATTACTTTTTTCCCCCAGATCCACTGGTAACGCCGGAGGTATGGCCCTTTCGTTGTTAAACATTTCCAAAATTGTTTATTATTTTATTATTCAATATGTATGAAACTTACTTAAAAGTCAGGGGTTAAATGAGTCAAATTTGTCTCTTTATATGCAATGTTTGCAATTAAAAGCGGTGTTGCGGGGGTATTAATCACCTTCAGTGATAGTAACTCTAGTTGATCTTGTTAACACGGCAGAGGCCACATTTCTTGAGCAATATTAAACAAACTTGCACAGATTTTGTATGACCACAATATTTCAGAGAAGTTCGACAATGGCCAATGGACTCAGGTGAGCGCTTTAGGGTCATCATGGCCCTCTTGTTATAGATATAGATCTCAGTCTTACATTTATTGCCCTCAAGAACATGGTAATTAAAGATAGCACAATTTTACTTAAATGTATTACCCTCGAGCACCAATTATACTTTATTATATTTCTTCTTACATATCTTAATAAAGATATGTTAAGAGATGGATTTTGTGGAATGTACACATTTTACTACAAGGAATGGCTAATTGAAGAGTACATGTAACACAGATTGAAATACAAGCCTTGTATATAAACCTGAGGACTGCACAAACAAAGTCGAAGAAAAAATGAAGTGTGGCTTGTGAAATCCTTTTGTTAACCAGATTAAAACTTGGAATATTAGTTTGGCGAAAGTTGTTTGGCGACTGGCATCAAACTCTTGGTTTCCGCTCAATAACTTTATCTCAATAACTTTAATTAGGAATGAGGTATTGGAACAAAACTTGCTATACACTGGGATCAAGGTCACTCTTACTAAAATGTTTTCCAGGCAATAACTTAAGTCAGGAATGAGATATTGGAATGAAACTAACTGTGTAGGTACCTTGTATGGAGAGGAAGGTTGGAACTGCATCTGAGGTCAGGGTGAAGGTCTGTGTTTTCAAAAAATGGTTTCCGGCAATAACTTTAGTTAGGAATGAGATATTGGAATGAAACTAGGTGTGGAGGTAGATTATACGGAAAGGAAGTTTGGAATTGCATTTGAGGTCAGGGTGAAGGTCTGTGTTTTCAAAAAATGGTTTCCGGCAATAACTTTAGTAAGGAATGAGATATTGGAACTAAACTAGGTGTGGAGGTAGCTTATACGGAAAGAAAGCTTGGGATTGCGTTTGCGGGTACTGCGTCAAGGTCGGTGTTACTAAAAATAGTAAAATAGCTAGCTTCAGGAGAAATAACTTCAGTTAGGAGTTATATGGGAAGAAATATTGGCACAACATTTTGTTGGTAGCTTATGAAAAACATGATTTGCCTGGAATTTCCGCATTTCTTGTTTCCAGTTGAACTTCACCCTTCAATGATATAAGTATTATTTTACATATTGATTACAAAACAAGCTACACAGCTAATGCAAAATAATTCTCGATGATAGCTTTACAAATTGTTGAAGTCGGAGAAAACCAGAGAACCAGGGGGTAACCTGCATGTCTGTGTGGACACTTAGGTTTTCTCCCGTTTCTCTGGGACAGAGAATCGAACCTGGGTGGGATAGGTGAGAAGCTACACAGACACTAATATTATGACACTGTAAACAATGTCACATTGTAATTACTGTGTTCGTCACTTCCATGTCACAACTCTGGTCTGTTCACCACAAAATTTCACACAAGCCATTCTGCTGATCGTGATCTTGCCAAACTAGATCTGGCAGAATTACATGCAATGCATCTATCAGTGTTTTCCACCACTTGGGAGGTGGCGGTCTTATCCAGGAGTATTAGACAAATGTTTAAATTGATTGTCTACTTCCCATCCCTAGGACCAACATTTTAGTCAAATTCCCTAGTGTGGGAGAGATTAAGGTACAGATTTCAATATTAGAACCCCAGTTAAATGGGCTGTCTAAATTCCTATCCTAGTGACCCCCATCAGGGAAAACATTGATAGGTCCCTTTGAACATTGAATAGCACATTTCAACCGCCAATATTCGCCGAACAATCACGGATAATATCGAGCTATATTGGAGTAGCCAAATAGGTCGACCAGAATCAAAAACTGGTAGGCACATTAAATATTCATTGTGGCAATTATACACAATTATACGAGATTTGGGTGCTGCGATTGTATTTGAAGGAATTAAGTTCCCTTGAACATTGAAATTCAATGCTGTACAACTCCTCACAGTTTATATTGCTGAGTAGGGCAGGTTCCCGGATTCCTATGTATCCTTCCCCTCTCTCTGGGGCGGCTCTAAATAACCTATACTGTGTTGATGAGCCGTTAAACAACATTCAATATTATATTGCTGATTGTTATGAACTTCACGCTAATCTTCCCCTCCAGCTAATTTTGGTTTAACAGGAACAACAGCGCTATATGTGTTGTCAAATATTTTATTGGACGGAACAGTGTTTGATTATTTTATATATCAAAACAAAACAAATAGAAAGTATATCTCAGATTTCAGGGGTGAGGTATGGGGTACAAGTTTAATGGTTCTGTTTTGAAGATTATCAAGATTATGTGTTCATGCATTAACCGTAGGCGAAAAATACTATGTGTCGCCCCTTTTTTTGCTTCTAGAAATTTACCGGTTTACATAAATAGTTCATGCATAAACCTTAGGTAAAAATTGTATTTCTCCTCTCCGTCCCCTTTTTTGAAACTAAAAAAAATACCGGCTTACATGTGTACTAACTAACTTAAAGTGACACACGGCAATGATTTTTATATCGAGTAATAAAATTAGCATCTGGATTTATTAATCCTGTATCATTTTGACTTGCAACGTGCTTGCATATAATAAAATGAAAATTTGCGATTTCAATTTTCTTCTTTATTCTACCAAACTGGTGGAATATAATGAATAGTAAGTAATATGTAAAAACAATTTGCTTTGATTTATTCTAATAATTGTTATAAATGATTGCAGATAGTCAAGTTATGTAGAAAACTGGACACCATGAGTTTTAAACAAATCAAGATTGCCGTGTGTCCCTTTAACTCTCAAGTAATCTCGTATGACAAAGGTAAAAACTGCCAAATCTCGTTCCTCATTTCCACTTCTTATATTGAAAACTAAAAAAATATAAAGATATCAATGCACACAAGATTAACAGAATACTCGTTAGTTTGATATCCATCGCAGACTCCTGGTGTGATAAATGACAAATTCGATACAATTACGCTTTTCAGCAAAACCTACAGAAACAACAACAGAAAGTAGCATAAATAAGCCATAATCTGACATTTTAAATAATATTTTAAGAATACGAATGCATTAAAAACAATCATTTGTGACCATTTGCAGACTTTTATGAAATGACAATTTCTATACAATTACGAACATGAAATTTCAAGGGTTTCCTATCTGAAAGAGTAATTTGCGGTTATTATATCACTGATGAGATTAAATTCCAGGCATTGTAATGGTAGATTTTGCGCAGGAACAACTTGTTTAACAACCTTGAATTTTAACCTAGGTATCACCAGTTACCTTATCTATTAATACACGTTTACAAATTTTGGCTGCAATCCAACATTTGAAGTGATCTCAAAATATCTGAGTGTAGAAAAAATTGCAAATCAACGTTTGAATCTATACATTGTTATAAAAATATACAGAAATGAAAATTCTATTTTTAGCAATTGTGACCTTTGGCCCAGTGATCTCAAAAATTAAAAGTTATCTTCCTTGAGAACGGACATATATTTTGACCAAGTCTGAGATCCATCAACCATCAAGGAAAATATCACATGAATACAAACACAAGACAGACGAGACCAACTGCTTGGCCAGAAAATGTGTAAGGCAAAACTTGAGGACAGTACAAAACCGTTGCAGTGGCATAAATACACATTTTGTTCATGTATGCTAAAACATCAATCAGAAGTGTAACATTGCGGAAAAACAAGTATGACCTTGACGTGTGTGTGAAGTTTGACCTTGACGTGTGTGTCAACTTTGACCTCGACATGTGTGTGAAGTTTGACCTTGATGTGCGTGTGTGAAGTTTGACCTTGACATGTGTGTGAAGTTTGACCTTGACATGATGTGTGTGAAGTTTGACCTTGACATGTGTGTGAAGTTATGACTGAGACATGATTGTATCAGACAGATTGTATTTACTATATGCCCCTCCTTTCAAGGGCAAAACTTCTTTTTTTTCCTATTTATAAATATCACATGTTATACAGTGGAATGTTACGAAATTCTGGTGGCTAAAATTCATGAAGTGTTTATGAATTTGAAACAAGTCACCAGTAAGTGAATTTGTTTTACTCATTTGACCTTTGACCTCTAAATGTGGCCTTGACCTTTGAGGTACGGACCCGTTTCTAGCACACGCCACACCTTCTCATAGTGGTTAACATCTATGTGGTTTCACGGACTTTCAAAGTTATGGCTGGGACATGATTAGACGGACGATGTGATTATTATATCCGCCTTCGAGGGGCATAAAAATCAATAAACTTCCAGGTATAATCTGTTTTGATACATGGTCGTCTTATTGTTGCTTTATCTCGTTACCGAATGTTAAAAACACTGTGTAACACTGAGAATGTGACCTTCAGCATGCCTTGCAATGTTAGATTACCACATGAACATTTCGTAAGCTGATAAATCCGCCTAAATATTAGATTTATATATATTTAACCTTCAGAGGTTTGTTTGGGCCTTTTTTTCAGTTAATTGCTGTTACATAACAGTACATATTGTTTTAGTAAAACGGGAACTAAACACAAGAAAGTTCAGATTTAACATAAAAACATGAAACTGGATGTTCTCGTTGTCCATCTGACATCTACATGACAATAGCCCGAGCGTTGGATGTTCTCGTTGTCCAGTTGAGATCTACATGACAATAGCCTGAGCGTTGAGGAGTGGCCGGAGACGCTCCATATCCTCCAGGGAGAACTTGGGTGTGAGTACCACGTTGTCGTAGTCAAAGTCCTCATCCAGTTGAAACGGCTCCACTGAATTACTACACTCAACCTGTAAACATGTAATGCAAAGAATCACAGATAAGTATATAGAGTTTAATAACCAGATATTTCCCAGTAGAGCAAACGAGTAGATATAGCTTTTCTATTCCCAGTATTTCCTATACAAATCACTGACAAATATGTAATATATGTTCTTTAAAAGATAATTATAATTATTTTAAAGTCCCTATCCCGCTATTAACAGGTTCATTTTACAACAGATGTATACCTGTTCTAAACCTACTGACGACGAGATATATGTAACTTAAACATTTTGAGAATCCAAACTCTGCAGACACGATATAATCGTATTTACCCAGCCATGCCAAACCACAAAACGGCTGCAGTGTCAGAGTTGCAACTTCATTTTACGCATATTCAATCGAGGGTATTTTAAGATCCTGTCAATAAACATACTTTTGACACACGTACATTATTATATGACCTGACAACCTGGCTAGAGCCTGAGAAACAGTGCCGTTATTTGAGGGGTTACTCTGTGGACGCGGTAAAGCCGAACTGACCACCTGGCTAGAGTGGGACAAAGTGCTGTTATTTGAGGGGTCACTGTGTGGATGAGGTAAAGATGACATGACCACCTGGCTAGAGTCTGGGACACAGTTGTATAGTGTAATAGTGCCCTTATTTGAGGGGTTACTCTGCGGATGAGGTAGACTACTACAAGGTAGAATGTTAAGCAGGGTCTCCCAGAAGAGCATATTCCCTCTATCCCTTAATTCTAAATTACCCCTACTCCTTAACTGCCCCCTACCTTTTGATTTCAGTGTCCTAAAATAAAGCTGTAAAATGCATTATACCTGTCTATAAACAGCTCCTTGTAGGCTATATTTCTAAAAAGTCTTTCATTTACAGTTGAAATATACTACAAATTACATCTAAACAAAGCATAATCCCTAAAAATATTCATCACCTGAAGGGTAACTCCTTCCCACACCCACCCCATGACACTCAAATTTAATTTCTCCATATCCCTTAAATTATTTCTGTGCAAGACCCTGTTAAGTAATATGCTGGTTGTTTTGACAGAACTGGCCTGTGTTTGGTTATAGCAAATTGCAAACTTTAATTCAGCACACCAGTGCTCACACTGGCCATTTTAAATTAATAGCCACACATTTTTTAGTTAAGAAAATAATAGCCAACTTTAATGGGTAATAAAATTTGGTGTCGTAAGAGCCAAATTTTCAATCAGGTTTTATTAGACTATCAAATAATGAATAGAAATATACTTCATGTATCTGTATTTATTCATCTATATATTGTTTTTCTTTCCACCAACATGTATTTGTAAAGGACAGTTTTTCTTATTTGATTATGTAAAAAAAAAGCCCCCTGTGGTTCCGTGGGGCACCGTTTGTTTACGGGGCAAAGAATAGGGCAACTGCAGATCCCGTTGGAGGGGAAGGCAGGGGGGTAGAACCCCACCCCAAATTTATGTTCATTTTATCATTTTTTTGTTCATGCTCATTAAAGGTCTTCATCATGACCCTGCATTGTTTAAGGTGCTATCTCGCTCATACCACTAGAGCAGTGGCAGAAAAACCATAACGTGGCTCCAGCGTAAATGGCATGTCTACAATAGATTTTGCAGCAACACTGCAGTTCAGGGTGAGAAGGTTCTAGACCCCTTCTCCATGGAGGATGAGCCTGGCATGTTCATTCCTGTTAGGCGCCATATAACCTTTCATGTGTTGGTGCGCCTTAAAACCACAATTCAATTATGTAAAAATCAAAAAAAAATCCGAAATAATGTATATGTACCATCCAAAAATTAAGTAAAATAATTGCCATTTTTTGTCTACATTTCTTTGAAATAATCGACAGTACTATAAAATAATCGCAAATGTCGACCATGGCCTATGGTAGCGTGAGCCCTGGCACACCTCCTTGATCTACATGGAAATTACCAAGGTATACCAGAAATAAGATTATAACACGATTTGCTGTTCGCTGGGAAACTGAACACAAGCCTGTTGTTTTTTCAAACATGCATGTCACCCATTACCATTGAGGGTCATTGTAATCCAGTTGCATGAGCCTTGATAGCCAGCTAAACATTATAGATCAGAATTGTTGTGATTGAGCAAAATGTCTTGAAGATAAGGTCATGACCCCTGTATTGTAATTTCAAAATCTTATGTTTATGTAAAAGAAATTAAATGTGGCATTGGCACAGGAACCTAAGTGAGAAATGAGAAAGGCTGGCACAGCAACGTACATGTAAGTGGGAAATGAGCTACCTCTTCTTCCACAGCTACCTAAGTGGAAGCTTCCTAGGTGGGAAATTAGGAAGGATGGCACAGCTACATAGGTCAGAAATGAGGTAGGTTGGTACAGTTACCTAAGTGGGAAATGAGGAAGGTTGGCACAGCTATCTAAATGGTTAATGAGGAAGGTTGGCACAGTTACCTAAGTTGAAAATGAGGAAGGTTGGCACAGTTATCTAAGAGGGTAATGAGGAAGGTTGGCATAGTTACCTAAGTTGAAAATGAGGAAGGTTGGCACAGTTACCTAAGTTGAAAATGAGGAAGGTTGGCACAGCTACCTAAGTGGGAAATGAGGAAGGTTGGCACAGTTATCTAAGAGGGTAATGAAGAAGGTTGGCACAGTTACCTAAGTTGAAAATGAGGAAGGTTGGCACAGATACCTAAGTTGAAAATGAGGAAGGTTGGCACAGCTACCTAAGTGGGAAATGAGGAAGGTTGGCACAGTTACCTAAGTTGAAAATGAGGAAGGTTGGCACAGTTATCTAAGAGGGTAATGAGGAAGGTTGGCACAGTAACCTAAGTGGGAAATGAGGAAGGTTGGCACAGCTACCTAAGTGGGAAATGAGGAAGGTTGGCACAGTTATCTAAGAGGGTAATGAGGAAGGTTGGCACAGTTACCTAAGTGGGAAATGAGGAAGGTTGGCACAGTTATCTAAGAGGGTAATGAGGAAGGATGGCACAGCTACCTAAGTGGGTAATGAGGGAGGTTGGCACAGTTACCTAAGTTGAAAATGAGGAAGGTTGGCACAGCTACCTAAGTGGGAAATGAGGAAGGTTGGCACATCTACCTAAGTGGGAAATGAGGAAGGTTGGCACAGCTACCTAAGTGGGAAATGAGGAAGGATGGCACAGCTACCTAAGTGGGAAATGAGGAAGGTTGGCACAGCTACCTAAGTGGGAAATGAGGAAGGATGGCACAGCTACCTAAGTTGAAAATGAGGAAGGTTGGCACAGTTACCTAAGTGGGAAATGAGGAAGGTTGGCACAGCTACCTAAGTGGGAAATGAGGAAGGTTGGCACAGCTACCTAAGTGGGAAATGAGGAAGGTTGGCACAGCTACCTAAGTGGGAAATGAGGAAGGATGGCACAGCTACCTAAGTGGGAAATGAGGAAGATTGGCACAGCTACCTAAGTGGGAAATGAGGAAGGTTGGCACAGCTACCTAAGTTGAAAATGAGGAAGATTGGCACAGCTACCTAAGTGGGAAATGAGGAAGGTTGGCACAGCTACCTAAGTGGGAAATGAGGAAGGATGGCACAGCTACCTAAGTTGAAAATGAGGAAGGTTGGCACAGTTACCTAAGTGGGAAATGAGGAAGGTTGGCACAGCTACCTAAGTGGGAAATGAGGAAGGATGGCACAGCTACCTAAGTTGAAAATGAGGAAGGTTGGCACAGCTACCTAAGTGGAAAATGAGGAAGGTTGGCACAGCTACCTAAGTGGGAAATGAGGAAGGATGGCACAGCTACGTAAGTTGAAAATGAGGAAGGTTGGCACAGTTACCTAAGTGGGAAATGAGGAAGGTTGGCACAGCTACCTAAGTGGGAAATGGGGAAGGTTGGCACAGCTACCTAAGTGGGAAATGAGGATGGTTGGCACAGTTACCTAAGTGGGAAATGAGGAAGGTTGGCACAGTTACTTAAGTGGGAAATGGGGAAGGTTAGCACAGCTACCTAAGTGGGAAATGAGGAAGGTTGCACAGCTACCTAAGTGGGAAATGAGGAAGGTTGGCACAGTTACCTAAGTGGGAAATGAGGAAGGTTGGCACAGTTACCTAAGTGGGAAATGGGGAAGGTTGGCACAGCTACCTAAGTGGGAAATGAGGAAGGTTGGCACAGCTACCTAAGTGGGAAATGAGGAAGGTTGGCACAGCTTCCTAAGTGGGAAATGAGGAGGCACAGCTACCTAAGTGGGAAATGAGGAAGGATTGACTCCCATCGGACGTGGCACTGCCAGGGCTGGAACCCACGCAAGGCGGAGGGTCTGCAGCTATAGAATGTAAGGCCTTATTTATTGAGGGG
This sequence comes from Cyrtodaria siliqua, assembly GCA_037043455.1. Classification (NCBI taxonomy): domain Eukaryota; kingdom Metazoa; phylum Mollusca; class Bivalvia; order Adapedonta; family Hiatellidae; genus Cyrtodaria; species Cyrtodaria siliqua. Next base: position 14,216 of record JAWPHD010017270.1, on the reverse strand, counting down.
CGTTTATTTATCCTCGCTGTATTGCACTGGGCATTAGAGTGAGCATACCTCTAATTTAAGGACTGGTCAGGTGTGAAATTAGTACCGTACCGGGGCCACTAAAGCAACAAATTAAACTACATGTACCTCATTTGTATCGTCAATGGATGGCGTTGTAGTAGTTCTGTATGTGGCAGTAAAATCAAGTGTCCTCTCATTCTTGATGCGCTCGGTTTCTGCTGTACTCTCCGCTTCTCCTGGGAATAATATATCTCCCTCCTCTACTTTGTTTGATAAAACTTCATCTATACCTATTCTCTCTGCAGCAACAGTTTGAATAACTCCTTCTGAATCCATCAAAACATTTTTATAAATATTGAGTTTTGATGATCTCTTTTCCTCCTCTAACCCGTCAGATTTGGATATTTTGTCCAACTCTTCCGGTTTCAGCACAACTTTTATCTGACTATTTATCGAGTCTTCAAAAAGTGATAAAGCTGCATCTGTTTCATCATCATCAAATGTTACTTCATCAGTTTCTTGTTCAATTTCAGGTTTCTGTTCCAGTTTAGTCACCTTTTTCTGTGTTTTCCTGCTTTTCAAAAACTTTTCAATGTCTAAAGAGGCATCCGATGATGCTGTCTGACTGTCGATAACAGCACGACCTTCGTTCTCTTCATTTTGAAGATCAGCAAGAAAATTCATCAACAATTTGTCAGTAGAACTTTCGTCTAGCGACAACTGAGTATTGACTAATTCAGGTAACACATCCTGGTCTGAAGTAGTCAGGCATTCAGTAGACTGTGGTACTGTAGTATTAGGTCTAGAGCTGCCACCCACTATCGCACCTATCAGATATAAAGGGAAATAAATTACATTTTAAACCCAACAGAATACAGTGAAACCTGCTTAAAGAGACCACCTCTCTTAAGAGACCATCTGCTTTATGAGGCCACCATTTCAGTTCCCAATTGTACTGTTTTAAATTAAATTTCACCTGTATCAAGAGACCACCTCTGTCCATTTAATTTATAATATTAAATTAATATTTAGTAACAAAAGCCAGCCGAGTCATAGAGTTTTCCAAACCAAAACTTTTCATAAACAATAATTAAACTGAAGGTAACATGCAGCAATTCCTATGCTTGCACATTGCGTATGTAACTGAAGCATATCATGAGGATTTTCGTTTGTATTTGGAGTGACATCAATCACTTTTCCAGATGCCTCCAGTCCCTGTTCATGCAACTGTGTTTAAATAATACTGTCACTGATAAAATAATAGGTCTGGTTTTCCAATCCTCACTTGACAGCAGAAATCCATTAAAGTTCTGTATAATTATATTTTATATATATACCGTATTTCCTATATTTCTTTTTTATATAAGAGCGCCCACTTTGCTATTGATACGAGGGGCATTCAAAAGGTTTTGAGACTGATGCACTTCCGACATTAAGTCAGATAATTTCAATAGCAACGTATACTGAAAAGTTTGTCGCAATTCGTCAAGGGATTATAGAGTTATACGGTTTTGAATAGAGCTTACTTATATACACTGGCCGTTTTCTGTAGTAAATATGAAAACGGAAATTAGGACTTACATAAAAATGCTTTGAGCTTTAAATATATCTTCGAAGCAAATCATTCATGAAGTTAAAAGCATTTATGGGCATTCTTCTGTTTCAAAAGTCACAGTTTACAGGTGGTTAAAAGTGTTTAAAGAGGGAAATCCCAATGTCAAAGATCTTGACCGTGTCGGAAGACCAAAGACTTCATTGTCCTCAAGAAACATCGCAGCTGCTGAAGCAATGGTGAAGATATACTGTTTCTGAGATAGCTGCGTCAGTGGGCATATCACAGGAAGCGTTCATGAGATTTTAACGAAGCGTTTAAAATTGAACAAGGTATGTGCACGGTGAGGTACCCATCTATTGACCAAAGAGAAAACGGCACAAGGAGTGAAATGTTGTAAAGAACTCTTGAAAAAATATGGAACTGCCGATGAAAGGAGGTTAAATGAGCTCATAACAGGTGATGAGATATGGATATACAATTTTGAACCTCAACGACGGATTAATAATAAACAATGGCTGAGAAAAGGGCAAGAAAGACCCGTAATTGCCAAAAGGAAAAAATGTGCTGAGAAGGTTCTCTACACTATTTTCATCGATTCAAAGGGTCCAATTGTGCAGATACCTAGTGCTCCAGGAAAATATGTTACGGGAAAATCTTTCAGGGTCAAGGTCTTAAAATCAGTGAAAAATCACTATGTTAAACTTTGTCCAAGGACTGGTTTAAAGGGCATACATCTCATGCAATGGCCATAAAAGTGCCATAGTACAGCAATTTCTGCGAAATGAACATGTTATAACATGTTATACAGCTTCCAACACCCACCATACTCGCCGGATCTTAGTCCTTGTGACTTTTTTCTGTTTCCAAAGCTGAAAAAGATGCTCGCTGGTAGTCGTTATAACTCGAAAAGCACCATTGGCAGTGCGGTGCATCAGTGTCTGAAGGGTATACCAAGGGGGAGACTACTCTGTGGCTTTCCGGTCATGGATATCTCATTTAAAAAAGTATTCTTGTTAAGGGCGAATACTTTGAAGGATTAAAACAGAATATTTATCCATAAACATGTTATGTTTTCATTTTACGAGGCTAGTCTCAAAACTTTTTGAATGCCCCTTGTACATATTTATCGGTATTTAACTTAATCTCTGGAAATGAAAACTGTATTAAAATGATAATCTTGAGTACATGAAAACACAAGTTATACTATTAAATATAAGAATGTCTTAAAAACAAACAGGCGCAATTAGGCACTATGTTCATGTTTTTATCAAGTGCCAAAAAGATTTCTTGAGCAAGTTTTCAAAGTACGCACCACAAAGAAATATTTTGATAAATTTACTATTACGCACCAGAGAGAAATGTTTTGATAAATTTACTATTACGCACCAGAGAGAAATGTTTTGATAAATTTACTATTACTCACCAGAGAGAAATGTTTTGATAAATTTACTATTACGCACCAGAGAGAAATGTTTTGATAAATTTACTATTACACACCAGAGAGAAATGTTTTGATAAATTTACTATTACGCACCAGAGAGAAATGTTTTGATAAATTTACTATTACACACCAGAGAGAAATATTTTGATAAATTTACTATTACGCACCAGAGAGAAATGTTTTGATAAATTTAGTATTACACACCAGAGATATTACACACCAGAGAGAAATGTTTTGATAAATTTACTATTACGCACCAGAGAGAAATGTTTTGATAAATTTACTATTACGCACCAGAGAGAAATGTTTTGATAAATTTACTATTACGCACCAGAGAGAAATATTTTGATAAATTTACTATTACACACCAGAGAGAAATGTTTTGATAAATTTACTATTACACACCAGAGAGAAATGTTTTGATAAATTTACTATTACGCACCAGAGAGAAATGTTTTGATAAATTTACTATTACACACCAGAGAGAAATGTTTTGATAAATTTACTATTACACACCAGAGAGAAATGTTTTGATAAATTTACTATTACACACCAGAGAGAAATATTTTGATAAACTTACTATTATGCACCAGAGAGAAATATTTTGATAAATTTACTATTACACAACAGAGAGAAATGTTTTGATAAATTTACTATTATGCACCAGAGAGAAATATTTTGATAAATTTACTATTATGCACCAGAGAGAAATATTTTGATAAATTTACTATTACACACCAGAGAGAAATGTTTTGATAAATTTACTATTACGCACCAGAGAGAAATATTTTGATAAACTTACTATTATGCACCAGAGAGAAATATTTTGATAAATTTACTATTACACACCAGAGAGAAATGTTTTGATAAATTTACTATTACGCACCAGAGAGAAATGTTTTGATAAATTTACTATTACACACCAGAGAGAAATATTTTGATAAACTTACTATTATGCACCAGAGAGAAATATTTTGATAAATTTACTATTACACACCAGAGAGAAATGTTTTGATAAATTTACTATTATGCACCAGAGAGAAATGTTTTGATAAATTTACTATTACGCACCAGAGAGAAATATTTTGATAAATTTACTATTATGCACCAGAGAGAAATATTTTGATAAATTTACTATTACACACCAGAGAGAAATGTTTTGATAAATTTACTATTATGCACCAGAGAGAAATATTTTGATAAATTTACTATTACACAACAGAGAGAAATATTTTGATAAATTTACTATTACACACCAGAGAGAAATGTTTTGATAAATTTACTATTACGCATCAGAGAGAAATGTTTTGATAAATTTACTATTACGCACCAGAGAGAAATGTTTTGATAAATTTACTATTACGCACCAGAGAGAAATGTTTTGATAAATTTACTATTACGCACCAGAGAGAAATGTTTTGATAAATTTACTATTACGCACCAGAGAGAAATGTTTTGATAAATTTACTATTACACACCAGAGAGAAATGTTTTGATAAATTTACTATTACGCACCAGAGAGAAATGTTTTGATAAATTTACTATTACACACCAGAGAGAAATATTTTGATAAATTTACTATTATGCACCAGAGAGAAATATTTTGATAAATTTACTATTACACACCAGAGAGAAATGTTTTGATAAATTTACTATTACACACCAGAGAGAAATATTTTGATAAATTTACTATTATGCACCAGAGAGAAATATTTTGATAAATTTACTATTACACACCAGAGAGAAATGTTTTGATAAATTTACTATTACGCATCAGAGAGAAATGTTTTGATAAATTTACTATTACGCACCAGAGAGAAATGTTTTGACAAACTTACTATTACGCACCAGAGAGAAATGTTTTTACAAACTTACTATCTTGCTGCCACAAAACCACCAATTATATTGTAATAAATAAATAAGTTCTATAAAACAAATTTCAAGTAGTTATCCTGCCAACAACAGACAAAAATTATAACATATGTACACCGTTTCTAAACCTACTGACGACAAGTTACATATACAATTTACCTATATTGAGAATTCAAAATCTACAGACATAAATGGCTTTAACCTGCCTGACCACACACCAAAACTGGAGCGTTGAATTAACAGTAATTTTTACCAACTCAGAAGTCATTTTACGTATATTCATCACGAGTATTTAAGAACCCGTGAATAAACCTATACTTTTAATCAGCACATCTGCATTATTATATGTCCAAAACACCTGGCTAAAGTTTTGCTTAATGGTTTTGTAGTGTAATTTTGCAGTTATTTGGCAGGTTAGTTTCCTTAAGGTACCAAAAGGCAAGCAGGTCAACATGCAAGTTTCATGGAGGTACCTTGACCAGTTTTGGAGTTCTGCTCCGGAGAAAACACATTTTGGCACTGACTTCCTTCTTTCCATATATAAATGCCCAAAAATATTACTATTTGAAAGATCTATATATCAGAAGGCACCACAAGACCATTAGGTTGATATGTGTAGAAACGTTCAAGATTATAACTTAAATGATTTTGGAGATATGCCTCAGCAACAAAAATAGACAAATCAACCGTTTTGTTTCTCGGAAACAGCAAAATTCTCGGAAACAGCAAAATATATTGTAAAGTTCTATGTATCAAGACGCACCATATCAAGAGGCACCACAGTACAGCTAGGCTGATATGTACAGCAAGATTCATGAATATACCTTTAACAGTTATGGAGTTATGCACCAGAAACGAAACTATTTAAAACTGACTCCCAACGAAACAAATAATTATGACATTAGAAGGTTCTATATATCAATAAACACTACATGACAATTACCGCCAGCTCAATATCTGTAGCAAGTTTCATAAAAGACACTCGCGTGTAGTATTAGTTTAATATGCTCTGGAAACAAAGGTGTGAAAACTGTGACTGAAGAATTGACAAACATTTGTAAACTCCTTTTGTATTAAGGAGGATAATTATATGTGTATGGTATGGTGTTTTATGTCCTTTTCAACATTTCTTTTTTGTGGTGGAGGCCTACCACCCACTTTTCCTGGGTATAACCAGTACTGTACATCTCCCGCCTTCCGTAAGAATCGACTTCCTCACTTACAAGTCGAGCTCCCAGTGTGAATCAAACACGCAGCGGTGAGAGGCGAGATGGTTTCCAACGCAACGTTGTTAACCATTCGGCCACGGAGACGCCACGAGGATAATTATATATGGACAGGTTTTAATTGACTGAATAAATTAGCCACAGGAACCGGTCACTTTAGATTTATACCTTCTATAATAATAAAAGTAGGTAAAAATCAAAAGTGTCCGATTCCTGTGCAATAAGCAGTCATATAATATTACAGTACTGTTTGAACAAATACCTTGAATGAAACTGGCAGTATAGCCTCCGGAGGGTAAGTCATCATCCAGAACATCTATATCGTCAATATCCTCCTCAGCTTCTACATAATTGTCAAACTGAAGAAAAGAATTGTATACTGATTTGTGCTAGACTGTATTAGTAGTAATCACTGTATGGTACAAACATGTCACTTCTGTCCTTAAATTGGATAAAAGCTGGACTTGAATACTATTTCCACGCAGAACCAGTACTGTATACCACTCGCCGTCCATAAGAATCGACTTTTTCAACGACCAGGTATTGTTAGGAAATAGATCCTTAAATCAATGATACCCGTGCTACGCGCCTAAACAGGGGATCATGATTAAATCGATCAGTTCATAAAGGGCTCAATGCGAAAATACTGTATCTCGTTCTTGCACAGTTTTCACAGGTAGATAATTTACATAGATTTTCAAAATACTGATATAATACAGTTAATATACTAGTAAATAAACTGAATTCAAATACCAGCCAATTGTAACCTAAAAAAGCTGTACAACTCAAAATGTATTTATGTACAAATATGTAATGTATAAGTACCTTGACAAGAGCCCCTGTCCTGATCACCTTGGAACCACTCATTCTGCTTGTCTTGTCTCCAGCACATAGCATCTGAAAAAGTAAGGAGCTCGGGCTTATAAAATAAATTGCATTTTGACATGTAGCAATAATAGCTTTTAAAAGGACACAAGGCAATCTTGATTTTTTAAAATTCATGGCATCCCTTTAATTTTTCTACATAACTTACATATTATTAGAATAGTATATAAAGCATTTTTTTTTCTTTTGATTATATTGCACCAATTGTATATTGAAGGGTTTATTCAGATAATTCCAATGGGTCATAAGAACAACAAATAGGATACAACAAATACATATAAACTTGACAGCGATAGTGAAATATATATACAGCATTATACCAACAACTAACATAATTAACAGAAAAGTATTCATATGAATATAAGGTAACAATTAATACTTTAGCAGTTAATGTTGTTATTTTGTTTTCACCGCAAAATATGCAGAGAAGGTGACTGAACCATCACATTGAATCGCTAATATGTTCATGTACATATTTATATAATATATAATATTAGACTTAACTAATGTGACATAACTAGTACACAAATGCATATACATAGTTTGTAATAAACAAATATACACTTATAACGTAAACATGCAACTTTAGAATAACATAAAAAACAACAAAAATGGCTATCGTAAATATATAACTTATACACCATGATTTTCTAATTTCAAAGGCTTCATATTTAAACATATGGTAAAATAACAAAGAAAAACAGAAAAACTCAAAATTTATTTGATATATGCAAGCAGGTTTCAAGTTAAAATTATACTGGATTAGTAAATTCAGATGCTCATTTTAATACTTGATAAAAACTTCAAGATTGCCATGTGTCCCTTTAATGTATAGCTATCCCACCAGCTACAGCCAATTATGTAAACATGCGTACACTATTTCTAAACCTACTGACAATGAGGTATATATATATATACCGTGTAATTTACATAGTTTGAGAATCCAAGCTTTGTAAACACAAAATAAATGGCTTTAACCAGCCAGACCAAAGCCCAAATCTGGAGCGTCGAATTAAGAGTTATCAACACCTGAATAGAGGTTGGTGACTTTAATGAAATAATTAAATAGAGATTATTTAACTGCTGGGATCAAGTATAGGGAAAACCTTCACATGTTGATAGGCGTGTGGTTCTTTTCACGAACGAGCATAAGCGAGTGAGTGAAAAAACCACACACCTACCATCGAGTGAAGGATTTCCATATAATCGATCGGAACACTTAATCTATTTTATTTATTACATTTTTAATCAGATTATGTATGATTTTAACCAGAATTTTTCGCTTTATTTAGCATTATCGGCAGATGACGTCAATGTCACCAACACGTTATTGATGTCATAACTCAACATGACAGTTAGTTATTTTTGTGATCGGAGTTAGTTAGGCAAAAAAAAAAAAGTCTGTTTCCGCTAACGGCTTCAAATAAAATAGGGTAGGTAGGTAGGCAAAACTTTTTTTTATTTTTTAATTTTTATTAATGACCTTATTTTTGTTACCGTAATGAAAAGACGCTTTCAATATGATGAAAAATACTGGGGAAGGTATTAATACCTAAATAATACATGGTTATGGCCCTTTTTCAATATTTGGTAAGGTACACTGGAAACTCCAGGGGGCGTGGGTTCAAACTCACTGGAGGCATATTTTTTTTATTTTTATTTTTTCTCCATAAGAAACCTTGGTTCATGGGTTCAACATTTTATTATTATTATTTTTTGTTTTATTTATTTGGTTTTTTTTTGCAATAAAACAAGTTAGCCTTATTATAATATTTAGTGATTATGAATATTCCTTCACTGAAAAATCCCAATCTTTCACCCATAGAAATGTAATAAATGTCTATACGTCGTTACCTGAAAGGATAGGAATGAACATGAAAACTGAGCTAACATATAAAATTAAATTCAAATTTCAAAACGAAATTAGCGCCCCCGGGGGCGTGACAATTTCTGAAAGTGGGGGGGGGGGGGGGGGGGGGGGCGCTTATTAGAACGCTTTTCGTAAGCCAGTACACATTTTAATTTCCTTATATAATTCTAAAAAATGTTGTGTTACTGAAATATGGAATTAAATTCATAAGTGTGTGTATACTGTTTCTTGGATTTTAACCACTTTTCATGGATATTAACCACTTTTACACCTCAAGGTGAGATTATTTTTTTTAAAGTTGTGGGGGTGTGTGGAGGTCCCTAATTAGAGGGGGAGCGCTAATTAGAAACAATACGATATCATTTTGTTTGTAAACTGTTTGTAAAAATACACAGCTGGTCTGTAAATTGACCAACCTACACCAAAACATAGAGCATAATGATTAATAAACATGATAAAGGACCAAAACCATATCAAAATATAATGTTTCATATTGTGTTTCTCATATAATGATAGAGCTGATAGTGCTGCTAAGGCAGCATTAGATTTACATATAACTAATACCAAATTACCTTATACTGATTTTAAAAGTTGTATTAACACATATATTCGTAACTCTTGGCAAGCCGCTTGGGATTTGTCAGTTAACAATAAACTCCATCCAATTAAACCGTTACTCGGAGAATGGCGTTCTTCTAGTAGACCCATTCGTCGAGAGGAAGTTGTCCTAGCCCGGTGCAGGATAGGGCATACACGTTATACTCATTCATATTTATTACAAGGTGAGCAATTACCGGAATGTATACCCTGCTTTGCATCGTTAACGGTCAAACACATCTTATTGGAATGTGTAGACTTTGATCCTATGCGTCAAAGGTACAATGTTTATACTATGAAAGAGTTATTTGATACTGTAGATTTTAGTCTTGTTTTAGATTTCATGAAAGAGATCAGACTATATAAATCATTGTAATGTGTTCTTATATATATTTACTTGTTATATACCCGTTGCCGGGCATTTATTGATTTACATACATAGTTTATATTACACCTTATCATCCCTTATTTTTTTTTAATAGTTTTATCTTTATTTATTTACATTAATTTTTAATTAATACTTCATTTTTCGTATTTTTTTGCGCACAATATGACCTATTTATGTGTCGACGTGCCGTAAAACACCATTCATTCATTCATATTATTTACAATGTCAAGGTACGCAGGAATATTTTATGAATGTGTTCAAATAGGTGTTTTCTTATGTAGATAATCATGAAAATTGCGTAAGTCTAATATAGCAGCAGGTATCACCGAAAGTATGGTGAACCAATTCAGGCTTCATGCATGTTTTTAAATTGCCAACGTGTTTCTTGCTTGTGTTAAACATCAAAGTTACCTCCTCCTCCATGTCGGGTTTCTGCTCGGTGGGGCTTCCGGACTTAACAGGAATCTCTCTGTGGATTGCAGAGTTTGTACTTGTGCCAGTAGAAATAGTGAATGGGGCTTTGACTGCAGATCGCGCTGTTGATGTTTCTCTGTTTAAATCACCTGTATTAATTATTCAGTATATATACAAAATGGAAAAAGAAACGCAACTTGGGAATTTGCGCTATATAATTTATATGCTGCATGCCTAATTCCAAGAAATATTGCGGAGAAATTCAAACATGTTTTGTTAAAAAAAGGTTGCAGTTAGTTAGAGAAAGGACAAAACTGTGCTGTTGTAGACTTTTTAATTACAGTACACTTTGTAACACGAAATTCATATAAATGTTGAAGTTTCGCTTTGAAGCATTAGAGGCATTTCAGTATTGTATTTAATGTAAAGAATCTGCAAAATTATACGTACTAAGTTTGCTCACCTGCTTGCAAGTGCAAAAAGTGTATTCTATCAATATTAAAATTTTAAAGGGATAACATTTGGTGCGTTAATTATTGTGCTGTTTTAGTCATTTTTCCAAAAGGAATTGAATTGGGTTTTATAGTCACACCAACAGCTAAGGTCATAATTATTGCGACTTTTGCAGCTTCCATTAGTGGAGGAAGACCTCAGGTGCCCCTCCGGGCAATTTTCTTGCAAGGGCGGGCACCTGGGTAGAACCACCAACGTGCATAAGCCACTTGAATAGCTTCTTCACATAAAGATTCCTAGGCCCATGAGGCAGGGTTTCCCCCAGGGTCATAAGGCATGTCACATGCAACATGCCTTCCTAGAAAAGAAAGGAAAAACAACATGCCTTCATCAGAGCAACATGCCTTAAGATTTTCTTAATTTTCATGAATAACAGATTTAAAAGAAGAAAAATAGAATTTCTATGGTGATTCTTTTTCCTTTTGCACCAAAATCATAAAAGTATGTTATTTTGCCATTTTGCCATTAATAGGCACTATTTTTTCAAGCCCAGTTTGGTAAATGTAATGTCAGAACAACATGCCTTCACAATTGTCTGGGAGAAACCCTGTGAGGGATAGAAACCAACAGTGGTGAGGAGCAAGAGATTTCAAGTCAGAAACTCTAACCATACGGCCATGGGCGTCCCCTTTTCCAAAAGGAAAGATCCGTACCATTTAATTAACAGCAGCATATTATACATACAATATGCATAGTGAAAATTCCAGAGTTGCATTTCTTTTTTCCTTTAGTATATGTTATGGCCCAATTTCAATGTGCTATGCATGATGAAACAATTGGTTAGTTGGCAATACTAACTTTTATGAGGGTAGTCTGTAATCGAGAAAATAAACATGTCCTGCCAGTTTATACTATGTCAGATGAATACCTGGTGGGCATGCCTGGGTGGACTTTAACATTATTGAAAGCTGGGTGATTTTTGATGTTTTCCAATTCTCTGCAGACATCAGAGGTTTAGATTTCACAAAATACAGACACTCTTGAACTGTTTATTTCTTATCTTGATCTAATACGCCATATTGTCCAGAAACAAGTTTTAATAACTGACATCTGTCAATATCAAACGGAGTAACCACTGGTACATAGATTTACAGAATCATTTTTGATTGCCGTAACAGTTTAAAATTCCTGTGGAAACGCAACATAGCTTTTAATAACATAATGTTTTTGTTTTTGTTTTGCATGTTTTGTTGCATTGAGAATGATGTCTACTTCGATATTGTTTTTCATAATCAGTGAAATTAAATGATGACATTGTGTGATTGAGGTCCTATGTTGTTAAGTGTAGATCTATGCTCAAGACATGGACTATAGGGAATGTGAAGATAAAAAAATTACCTTTGAACTGAAATTTAAAAATGTTTGTTTGATGGTGTTTTATGTCATTTTTAGCACCTTAGGCCAAATATGCCTTGTTTTTTCTTGGTAGAGGCAGACACCCCTTTTTTCCTGGATAGAACCAGTACTGTACACCTCCCACCAATACTGAATGACCTTCATGTATATATTATAAACAAAATATAGATTACCGGTACCTGTTTTCAAGAATGTAAAGTTGTTGATGAAATCATCGTATGTCTGTTCACTTTTATTCATCACTGTATCCAGCGCACTATACATCGTGTCATCTCGCTGGTTACGATGATTGTCCTCCGATGGGGTTGGGTCATCTCGCTGGTTACGATGATTGTCCTCCGATGGGGTTGGGTCATCTCGCTGGTTACGATGATTGTCCTCCGATGGGGTTGGGGAAGCGATGCCATCATCCAGTCTGTTGTATTACCAGGTTATTTTAAATCAATTCAGTTTCTCCTTAAAAAAAAATCAACAATGAAAATAAATTCAACATTCAATTATTAATTTTACTTAACCGACCTAAAATCTTTTCATCTTTTCATCCAATCAGCAAAAATGTTCGAGCTGTATGTTTTAGCTGTATGTTTTAGCTGTATGTTTTAGCTGTATGTTTTAGCTGTAACTTTTAGCTATAACACACAAAATAGCAACATTGACAAACAATACACAGCTTGCGTCATTCAGTATTTACCAAATAGAAAAGGCAGTTTCGACAGAATTCAGTAGCAGTTTAAAAAAAAAAGTACTGCTTCGTAAGTTTGAACTTCAAGCCCACACTCGAATATCACTCTCGGGTAATAATAGACGAGCGCGTAACCTGTTGAGCTACACAGGACAGTTATGTAACACAAGACAAAATATGATCAAAACATAATGCCCTATACTTATAACGGATGTCACGTGAGCAACAGAAATATAAATACTGTGGTCACGTGAGCAACAGAAATATAAATATTGTGGTCATTGTTTACAAGCAATTTATAATGAAATTTCTTTTTTTTCAAATTCACAAATCTGCAGACTTATTTGGGTCTATGCTCTGTTTGTTTTTATGTACCGGGTATACATTTCACTTCAAATAAAAATCAGTTGACATAATACAGAAAAGTATGATAAATTATGATGTAAGTAGTTCAATCGCAACATCTTGATTGCATCAGATGGCCAAAAGAAACAAAAACATAAAGTTTTGGAATGTATTGAATTGAACTGAATTGGCGCACCAACACATAAAAAGGTTATATGGCGCCTAACAGGCATGAACATGCCAGGCTCATCCTCCATGTACATCGAGATAAAATATGGAAAATGGGCCTAGAACCTTCTCACCCTAAACTGCAGAGTTGCTGCAAATTCTATCGTAGAAACTCCATTTACGCTGGAGCCACGTTTATTGTTTTTCTGCCACTGCTCTTTTGATGTGAGCGAGATGGCACCTGAAACAATGCAGGGATCATGATGAAGACCTTTAATGAACAATGAACAAAAAATGATAAAATGGACATGAATTTGGGGTGATTCTAACCCTCTGCCTACCACTCCAAAGGGATCTGCAGTGCACTAGCGGATACAGTGGGGGTGGGTGGTGGGGGGATGGACCCGGCGCACCCCACTAAAAATTCCGGATCATACATGTATGTCCATGTTACTGTAGATAAAATATCAAACAGTTTTGATGCACGCCCTCAGTATAAAAAAAAATCTCGCTCACTCGATGCATAATGGCTAATGAGTGGTTTAATTAACACATTGATAAATCCTTTTATTTGAAAACAGACTTTTTTACCCTATCAATGCACTACCGCAACCGTTTTATGAGGCTAGAAACGGACCCGAAAATTGACCAAAATCTTACGCCCCCCACAAAGCTGAAATCCTGGATCTGGGTAACTTTGAGGCCCTCAATTAGATGTGCCTTCTCCCCCCCCCCCCCCCACCCCCCCCCCCCCCCCCCCCCCCCCCCCCCACCCCTCCAAAAGCTGACATCTTTGAGGCCCTCAATTAGATGTGTCCATCTTTTAAAGCCTGAAAGTTGGGCAAGTATGACATCATGGATATAAATAAATGTCAGTTTGTAGGTCTATAGATGGCTATGATGG